>JAVHNL010000223.1:0-62236 GCA_031216105.1 Dalbergia cultrata | reverse complement strand
CCCGTTTATATTTAGTTATTAGACTAATGATTTTTTTTTTGTTTTAACTAAATATTCAATTCAATCCTTCATATTTATACCGGAACAAGTGAGTTTATCAGATTTGAAAAATCTCATTAGTCTCTCAAATTTCATAAATGAAGGCAAGTGTCCTTTAGTTAAATTATTATTTAAACTATTAATATAAATATCAATGTATTTAATTAACTTATTTATATGTACTATTAATTTCATAATGGCTTTTAATGTACATCACTCTATTTTATATAGGGTAAATGATAATTTAAAATTAAATTCTTTCTTTTGAGCAGTGCTACGGTGAGAGAAGATGAATGTGACAAGTTTAAATGATTTTGAGGAATGAGACAAGATGGGACTATTAAGGAAATTAGTAGTATATATAAATAATGTAATGGTATATGTAAATAAATTACTAGTATACGTAAACTAACAATATACAATTTAGATATAATTTTATAGAAGGATTAACATGTTTTTGTTTATGAAATTTAAATCATTAGTATAAGATTTTCTAAATTTGAGGGGTTAACTTGTTCTCCTTTATAAATTTAAGTGATTAAATTTGGGATCAAGTGGTTAAATTTGGGTTAAATATTTTTCCCTCCTCTTCTCATTTTACGAGAATTACATCTGGGTTTGTTTGGATGCATGGAAGGTGATTTTTCGTTGAGTGAAATTCCCTTCATATGTGAATTTTCAAAATGGAATGTTATCATGCAACCTTAAAATCATCTCCTGTTCATTTTTATAAATTTATTGCACTTTAAATTTGGAGATGGGAAATTAAATTCCCCCAAATGCCACCGTCCAAACATACGGTTTTGCCGTTGTTATTCAGTTGTCCTGGATTACAAATATTGGTAGTTAATTGTTCGATGCAAAAGGGTGGCAACAAGCATTCATTTTTCCAGCGTCTTAGCAGTGAGAAATAATTAAGTGCTGCCCAAGGAAGATTAGGGGAGGGCGGAAGAGGTTGAGAAAAAGTGGTGGACCCCCATCCAGATTACCATGGTCTTAAAAATGAATCGGTAGTTTGGTACACGGAATTGTATGAGATGAGACGCGGGGGAAGTTCCATTTGATCTGGGATCAATCACTAATGTGGAATCCCTCATACGGATTTAAATATCAAAATATAATAAAAAGAAAGTAACTTTGAGAAGGATCGCCAATTATGAAGCACTCAAAAATTAAGAATAATAATTTTCAAACTACATTTTTTTATCATGGATTTCTGTGACTACTCAATTATAGGCAGAGTTTATTTTTCGTAACCGCAGTATAGTGATAATTAGAAAAATTGTGTGAAAGCCCAAATAGTTAGTGTTTAGCCTGTTTGGTTTTTGAATTCAATAGGACACCCCAAATCGCGATTTGGTGGGGCAGGCCCATGAAAGCCCATGGATGAGTGAAGGAGGCCCAAGGAGAAGATGAGTGAGGGAGGAGGGATGGGATGGGATGGCGGTCTGATCGGCGATAAGACCGCGACTACAGTAGCCCTACTCATGTGCCAATTTCCTCTGCGTCACTTTGCCATACATACATAGAAGGAGAGATAGGAGAGAGATACGATACCCCAGCAGCAGCAGCAGCAGGAGGAGGCAGGTACTTAGCTATTTCTTTCGAATCACAACACAAAAGGCACCCAAGCTGCCTGCGAGCTCCACACCTGCGCTGAGAGTGAGCCATATCCCCCAATCCACACGCAAACGCACCCCTCCCTCCCGACCTCGCTTCCATCCAACTTAGAACACACTGAGGTAAGGTCTCATCCTTCCCTGAACCCTACCCTCCTTCCTTATCTTTGTTTTATTATTCATTGCTTTCTGCCTATTCCCTGATTTCACGTTTGAAATTGATGCGGCTATTGACTCTTTCTTTTTTTGCTTTGTTTTGCTTTTTTTCTGGGAATTGGTTTTGTTGTTCAGATGGATAGGTATCAGAGGGTGGAGAAGCCCAAGGCAGAGGCTCCTATCAACGAGAACGAGATTCGCATAACCACTCAAGGAAGGATGAGGAATTATATCACCTACGCCACCACTCTCCTCCAGGTTCGCCTTTTAATCACACAACACCAAGGGTTTAAATTTTTCTCTTGTAGATTAAATTGGACAAATATTTTGGAATCTGGGTTTGTCAGAAAAGGCTCTTATTGTTGTTTCCCTTGCATTTGCTTGCTTTGTATAAACAACGACCTTACTTTTGCTTGCCTTTGGTTGGGATGGGTACAGTGAAAGGTGTGTCTTAAGGTGATTCATGCTTAACGCTTGGCACATGACATCATAGGGAAACACTATCTTAAACCTACACAAGAGTTAATTGAATGGTGATTATTGGGTGGGGTATAGAATCTTCCAACAGTAGAGGGGGTTGGGGGGGAATCAACTTTCAGCGATCAGATCAATGCATGATCTGAGACCAGTAATAAAACAACGAATGTGTACAATTGAGGAAGAAAGTTTCCTGATAAATCAACACATCTGATGCGAGGGAAGGAGCAACATGAGGGTCGGAGAATAACATGAGAGAAAACAGAATCCAAGTGAGATGCTAAAACAAAGAGCACTTGCAATCAAAAGAGAGTGAGGGCCAGAGTTATCATGTTTGCATTTGTATTGAGAGAGGACAATAATTTCCCAACTTGTTACCGGACTCTTAAGCGGGTTGAAATGGGGGGAAATTTTCCTTCTTAGAAAATTTGTTTCTTTCTTATAGCTATATCAAACTTCCTATTTATTTCTAAACATT
Organism: Dalbergia cultrata; assembly: GCA_031216105.1. Taxonomy (NCBI): domain Eukaryota; kingdom Viridiplantae; phylum Streptophyta; class Magnoliopsida; order Fabales; family Fabaceae; genus Dalbergia; species Dalbergia cultrata. The sequence goes on along the minus strand of JAVHNL010000223.1, from coordinate 59,467 downwards.
CACACACCCATACCAAATACTCCACTGAAAGATTAAAGGATGGATTTTCATAGTTTTTTAATGCAAATGTGATTCTTGAAATTTTCACCTCCATTTTTAAGGTAGTTCGGACTTTTCCTTAAGAGGATACTCTTTTACTGTTGTGTTTGTGATGCTTGATGACTTTGCCTTTCACTGTCCTTGTGGACAGCAAAATTATATTATATAAATTGTCTTATTTTTAGGATTATTTTCTCTCTCTTGCACTTATTGTTGCTTTGAACTATTTGTCCATGTATACTTTGGTTCTTACTCAGTTTACGTTACCACTGTTCAGTGATTTTCTGCTGTTGCTAGGATTTCTCCCTTTTATTGTGCTTGGTGGTGCAATCCATACAAGAAAGTATCAATTCCTAGAATTGGCTAATATCTTACCATGTTTTTAACTTTTCGGCTTCCTCTACTGTGTTTTCTGTAGGAGAAAGGATCTGATGATATTGTTCTTAAAGCAATGGGACGTGCTATCAATAAGACTGTGATGATTGCTGAGCTGATCAAGGTGGGAAGGAAGATATCTTTATGTAGATATGATGCTCTTCATTCTTTTTTCAAATCTTGGATTTGTGAGTGATCAGTTTACTTGTTTCAGAGAAGGATCATAGGTCTGCATCAAAACACTCTAATAGGATCAACTGATATAACTGACACATGGGAGCCACTAGAAGAAGGCCTTCTTCCGTATGGATTGTTGTTGCTTGTATGCTATCCTTTACATGCTTAATTTCTGTGTGCATGCGGGTGATCATTTTGGTTGTGTTTTACTTGCTCAGTTTGGAGACTACTCGCCATGTTTCAATGATCACAATTACTTTGTCCAAGAAAGAACTGGATACATCCTCCACAGGGTAAGATGCTTTGTATTTTGTTGCGCTTTGTTATTTATGAGACAAGTTACTAGATCACTAGTTAAGACTGACCTCATTGCTCTCTTTTGTAAATCATAACCATTTATGAGTTTGTCGGTTGTGCTCATAAATCAAATGGCCTTTTCACTTTGATGTTTAATGTTAACTGATAGACACAACTTAGCTTGACAGTAACTTGCAAAGTTTATTTGTTTTTATACTCAGTGCAGCAATGGGTTGGTAAGGTTTTCGTGCTTGCTTGCTGTTTTTGTTCTGCCTCTGCTATATGCTTAGTTATATCAACTATTGGCAAGATTTTAAGTACTTGTTATGGTGCAGGTACCAACCTCCTCTTCCAGCTGATCAAGTAAAACCTTTAAATGAATATGAAGAGGAAGGAGGTAAATTAATAGTTTTTAAATTTAGTATTTCAGTAAATTTCTATGGTTATGATGGCATGTTCACTATAGTCTGATCTGATACAGAAGGCTCACCAAGGATGAGAGGAAGAGGGCGTGGTCGTGGAAGGGGCAGGGGTAGAGGTATTTCCAAGTACTTCATTTTGCATATTTCGCTGTAATTGGGTGAATTATTGATGATAGAATTATCAGATATATTTTTGCTTAACTCCTCTGTTTGTGGTTTCTTTTAAAATACAATGCTAGCTTATTCAGACACAATCTGTTCTATGTAGGAATTTACAATGGGGGTATGGAATATGGTGATGGTTGGGATGGTGGGCGTGGATATGGTGGCAGAGGGCGTGGCCGTGCAAGGGGTCGTGCTTTCCGGGGGCGAGGACGAGGCTATGGTGCCCAGCCGGTTGGGTACTATGACTATGGTGAATATGATGCACCACCACCTGTCCCCCGTGGTAAGTGTGCATGTCCATTCAGGCTTTCTAGATAATTAAGATAACTTGTTATGCCTAAATTACAATTTCTGTTATGACATGAAATCTTTATTAATGCCAGTCATGTGCTGCCATAATGAATGGATTTGTATTTTTAAGTTATATATTTTGCATTGCTATTTGCAATACACGGTCCTTCCTACTAGACCAGGCTGCTGAAGAAACAGGAAAATTTACCTCCTTTGAATTGACTGTTATACTTGCTATCTTTTCAATTTCCCCCCTGCTTGTTATTCCATTGTGTCTCAAGTATTTTAGAGTTCTCACCCTACAAGCTCCTTTAGTGGACATGGCAGTAACTTTTCTTTGATGGTTTTGCAGGCCGGGGACGTGGAAGGGGACGAGGGCGTGGGCGTGGTCGTAATATTAGGATGGATGGAGCAGGCCGAGGAGCAGCTGCATGATCAAGTGGGTGTTGGTTATAATGTATATGTTCAGTTAGAAGATGGTTGCCTGTGCTTAGTTCTTTGTGAGTTTTGCTATGGTATTATATCAAATGTTCAGTGATGCAGCCATGTTCCTGCAGTTTTGTTCTTTGTAGTTCTTTTCCTTTCCTTTTGTAACCTCTCTAATTTTTCTAAGTTGGTTAGGTTGAGTTAGATATATTTCCTTTGTCTAAAGACTTCAAAAAAAATTATAATTGTAAAATTTTTTAAATAGGTAATTATAGCAGTGAGTTTTTACAAAACTTTCTTTAGTCGATGTTGCATTTCTATTTTTGCAATTATGGGTAGCAATCATGTCGTGACTCGTGATAGATTGGTCTCCCTTTCTCGAGCACCTGCATGAAGACTCAAATTTTTTCGCTATATATGGATTTTCACTTTCAAGTCTCTGCAAATGACAATTTGAACCCTAGCATTACCTTCGTTTGTGAGCATCAGTGAATGCCATTTGAATTCAAGTCGTAGCCAAATTACCATCGCCCTGCTTTCCTGTCATTTGAAAAATCTAAGTCACTTGAAAATTTTCGGGTGTAGATGATTTAATTACAAAAAGGTGAGAAAATTAGATTAACACCCAGCTTGGTATTCGGAAAAAATAACGTTTCAATTTGGTTTTTTTAACGATAAAAAAATGTCATATTCCTTAACAAGAAAGAACCTAGGAAAGATAACCTTTTCTCAATATTTTTGAAATATTTTACGACAATTTGGTTCCCGATAATTTGTGAAATAGTTTAAAATGATGCATAATATAAATAAGTCTATTGAAATATTGATGATGGATTATTTTGCCTTATCTTTTTAATAATAAAGTGTAAAAGTAAAAGATTAATCATTATTGAATGAATAACTTCTATTGTGTATGGGTCTCCCTAAATAATCTAAAAATAATTAAACTATTATTTTTACATTTTACTAATCTTTTCATTTTATAGGAGTTGAATCCATAATTTTTTTTTTTCACTGATCAATTTATCTTACTCTTTTTTTAATTATTATTATTTTGGATGGTCACTCAGACTCAGACTAAAAAAAAAAAACCTCAAGACAAGCATTTGTTGGTAGTTGGGGGTGAGATCTATAGTTTAATATTTATAAATATTATTTTTAATTGATTTGTCCTTTTACCCTTTATTCCCTCTTCCGCGCTTTGTCCTCTAACCCAAAACCCACCCACCCACCCCCCCTCCCTTCGTACTTTGTCAAGAACATCAACATCGACAGCATGCAATGACCAACAAAACTGGTGCTTGGTTTAGTATTTGGAAAGTGGTCAAGTTGAAAAAGTTAGGATTGAAAATTAATTTCCAGTTGCTTGGTACAATAACAAAATATGAGAATGAAATATGCTTCATTTTCATTTAGTTGGAAGTTTGGACGGAATTCTGTTGAGGCTATATCGGAGCAAGTAGGAGGTGCTTCCAAAGCTACAAAATCTGCCAACAGTTGCAGTAGCCAAAGTAATACACCGCCACCTGTCTCTTCTACAACCAGTGAGCATTGTTGTTGTCGCAGCGGAGCTAGACCTCGCGGTGCTGCGGGTGGGTTTCGCAACGGAGGTTCCAAGGTTGCCGGTGGAGGACGGTTGGTTTCGCAGTGGCGGCTCTGGGCTTCACAGTGGTTGTTTGGGTGGCTGGGAACAGACAGCCTTGTGATGACTTTTCTTGTCATTTTCAGGGTGGTGCTTCTTGGAGCATTGGAGGAATGTGAGGGCTTTGAATTGGGGATTTGGTTTGGGCTCGTCAGAGAAAGAAGAGGGGGCAGAAGGAAGAAAGAGGAAGTGAGGTTGAAGAGAAGGATAAAAATGTACTTTCCATACTTATTCTTATTATAATAATGTTAGTGACCATCTGGACTTAGAACTTCCTTTTCCCCGCCACAGAACTCGCCGGTAGTTGGCACATCAGATTGTCCGGGCCATTCTCTTTTGCATTAGTATACAGTAATACAATACCGATGTCTGACACGGGAGAGGCTGAGTAACTAACTTTCCGTTTCTAGTAATTGTGCAACAATAACGTACGACGGGATATATGTTTGGAACAATTTTCTATGGTGGATTTAGTTAGAATACGTTGAAAGACTAAAAAAATTTTACACATTCATTCAATTATGTAATGATATATTAGTAAATAAGATTAGTTTCAACTCTCACTACTTAAAAAGTCAAACAAAAAAAGAGATGAGATTGAATGACAGTATAAAACTCTTCCCCACTATCAGTGCATCAAAATTAAACTCTTCCATTGTTCTGAATTACCTTTTCGCCGCATAACTTAGACACTTGACGCTCTTTGCAACGAAACATGTCTCATCACAACCCAAGAATAGTTTGTAAAAGCTGTATTAGTTTTGGCAAATTAAGCCTTTGTTGAATGATTTAACTTACGAATGTTTTCTCTTAGGGATTCTTTTCATTCTTCCGTTTGCTCGGCTACAAAATAAACGAAAGCCACTTCATATTACTTGCTTATGGCTTGGTCAAGCGTTGCTTGTAGTTAGTAACTGACGATGACTGTCTACGCAATATTCTCTTCTATTTTTATTCATTTTCAGCAGTTGGAAATTTATGAACCGGCATGGCATTGTGAGCAGTGACCTAACGTAAAAGATCAGAGGCGAAATCCTCAAAAAATTGCTTTCTTTGTAGTTTAAAATGATCCAGGCCACGAACAAAACAGACAGGAACCAAATCATTGAACGAACTACATCATTATCAGCAGTTTACTCTGTTAACTGTTTATTAATTACAGTAGAAATTTTTGTGTTTATAAATAGTTTATGACTTTCTCGAGGCTGATTACATTGAAAGTGAAATGGGACTGTAGTCGAAGTGCAATGTGACCCAAGAGAACTTTACTAATATTCATTAAGAGAGTTCTAGTCATAATGGAATTAAACTTGCATAAAATTCGTGAGTGAGCAATTTTTAAAACCAAAAAAAATAAGTAAATAAATATATTCCGATAGGATCTTGCTGAACTAAACTTCATCTTGTATCTTAGAGAATAACGTGTAGGATCTCAACAACTGTCAATTAAAAACGATTTAGGATTTTATAAAATATAAATACCAACATGACAAATCATATGGGTGATGATTTGAACCATTGAATTTTTCATCAATTTTAAAATCATAAATTCTAAAATTTGAAGTATTTGCTACACTTCAGAGGAATAAAATTTGTTTCGATGATTTTTTGAATATTAAGAATCATCCATTTAATACCTTAGGAATAACATTTCGAATTAATAAAGCTCATTTTTTAGCAAGGAAAAACATAGATTTGAACGCATGCAGAATGCGGAAATACAAAACCAAAATAATATATATTCAAATTTCCACGGGCTATTGTGATTCTATGATGAGTCATGACAATATAGGCGTGTGTTTGTATATATTCGTGGCATAAGGTGACCTTTTAGCATAGAAAAGGACCTAGTAAATAGGAGCCCCCCCATATGCATCTAACTTCATCTTATATTTTAGAGAGTAAAACGCATAATCTCAACTATAAGTGAAAAATGAACTGAAATTTTACAAAATATAAATATCAACATGACAAATAATATCATTACGATAATTTGAATCATTGATTTTTTCATGATGGTTCAAATCGTAAATTCTAACCTTTGAAGTGTGTGGGGCACTTTATAGTCAAATCCATTTCAAGAATCATCTATTATTAGTCCCTCAAGTCGAACTAATAGAGCTCATCTTTCAGCGGGGAAACACAGAATTGAACACATGCAGAAAGCAGAAATACGAAACCAAAAGAAAATACTTTAAGATATCCACACATTATTGCGATTCTAGGAGAGCCGTATGAGTCATGACGATATAGACATGTGTGGCCGTGTGCTTGTGTTCATGGCAGAAGGCTTCATTTCAGCATAAAAACCAACCAAGTACGTAGGAGCTAGCAATGATTCCCCTCATCAATGGGAAGAACTCATGGCTACCTCAATTCAACCTCAGACAATTTTAATCATAAATTAGTGACATATTTCCCACTTTTTAATTACCACAAAAGACGAAACTCTAATATGCCTCTGCCTAGTTTCAGTTGTGATCAAGAAAATTTATGAACAGACAGAAAAATCATAAACGCACCAGAGACCCATTGAATCCAAAATAACCAACCATGCAAAGATATGTGCGATTATAGTCATATCGACAAAAACACATTATTTATAATTACCAAGCTAAAATCTGGGAGTGACCCAGTTATACGATTAGTCTTATTCTTCTACCATCATGATTAAAGGTACTTGATATATAGAACACACACACACATAATTAACTCTAGCTAGGTACTGAGTTAATGGTGGTGGTGTAAGGCTCAAGCTAGCCTTCCCGTTTTCCCCGTTTCAGCCATCAATGCGCCTTGTCACCTTGTACAACTCCTCCAGAGACCGATACTTTTTCTCCCTCTTTGGCCGAAAAGTCACCACCTTCTCAGCGTCGTTCCCAAAAATCATTTTGATCATGGCTGCAGTTCCTGCTTCGCTTTCAACCCCTTCTCCACCTGAGCCTGAGGCTCTACCCTTCCTCTTGCCGCAACCCTCAGCACCTGCATCAGCCTGCTGCCTCCTCCTGTTGCCTCCGTTGCCACCATCAGTGCTGAGGTGCATAAGCCTCTCAGCCGCTCGGAGGATTTCAATGGCATCATTGTGGTTATCGGTGCTACCCTGAGATGAAGAAGGTGCTTTATTTGCCATTGCAGCCAAGAGAGATGAGGGAGAAACTACGAAGGAAGGTTCTTCGATCTATGAACTACTATAATGCATATATACTTCCTTTGCATCAAACCTTACAGTTATGCATCCCTGTCGTCTAATGTTTCTTCTTTCCTTATTCAACCCATTGTTTTATTTACACAGTTAATGCTGGTCATTTATTCATCTTAAAACCATGCATTCTCATTGACTATTTGGTCATTTAAAATTAGAACTTATTAGAAGTGCTGAGAGTAAGAAAATAGGTTAATATATTTTTACTATTTATAATTTAATTTCAGTTTAATTTTGATATATTAATCACTATTTTTATTTTTTTTAACTAAATTATCCAGTTACATGTTATCATATCCACAAAATAAGTTTTACTTCATCCAATTATTTCAAAAGATATGCACCTCTTCAATTCTTATTGATTGAATTTCACACTATCAGCGTAAAATTCATATGTGCAAAATAAGTTTTACTTCATTCAACTATTTTTAAAGATATACACCTCTTCAATTCTTATTAATTGAATTTTACACTTTAGTGCATAATAATTAATTAAATTCATATATATATATATATATATATAAAATTAAAAAATAAAATAAAAGTAAGATAATGATAACTCATAAATTGATGTATTGAAATATAATTGATATAGAGTTTGATTTTTCTTATGTGAACATTAAAGAATTCTTCATTAAAATTTTTTAGATGTTATTAGGGCAAAAGAAAATATTTATTCTGAAATTAAGATAAAATATTTGATTTATTTCATTTATTAATTAATATATTATTTTTATGAATAATTATTATCTCTTATTTTTCTACATTTTTAATATAATAAATTATGTGTCAATTAATAAATGAGATAAAATAAATATTTTTTTTCTTGTTCGAAGAGCACCTAAATATTTTTCATTTTTCATATTAAATTGTTTGTTCAACTTATAAATTTTGTTGCTTACTAGAAAAATTATGTTTCATCTTAAATTGTGATGAATTATTTGTACTCCAACAAAAGTTGTGATGAATTATTTCACTAAAAAAAATGTAATGAATTATTAATGAAGCATTAAATGTATTTATCGTCAAGATATTAAATGCTTTCTTTTTTTTTTTACTCAATTATATATGCATCATCTCTCTCTTTCTCATTTCATTTTATTTCAATTACGTCATAAACTTTCTTATTTTTATTTCATATCCACATGTTGCCAAATAGGTTCCACCATTGTCAAATGCTTATACAATTTCGTATTGAGGGTCATTGGTAAAATTTTCTCAAATTTGGCAATTAAGAAATCCAAATCCTAACACGATATATTACAGGTAAAAATTTGTCTAGAGTTACACTTCCCTTGTAATATGACCAAAAATTTTAAAAATAAAATAAAATAAATTTCTTGCATGGAATCTATTAGAGAACTCGACCATTCAGCCTCTTCACTACTCAAACCCATAATCACTATATCCCAGTGGCTTCAATTAATTAATTTGTATCTTAATTCTTGAATGAAACTTTTCTTTATTATTTTAAAATGTTGAAACCAATCAAACGCTCAGCCACTCTATTTGTTTGACTAAAATTTTCATTATTTAATATATATTTGAAGCGATAAAATAATTCAAATATCAGCGTTAAAAATACTGTTAAAATAGCAAAGTCATTTACTGCCTAAAAATGGATTGTGGGGCTCACATTAACTTCTAATGCTTTAATATTAAAATATTAGAGAGTCAGAACCACTATCATATATAAATTGATTATCAGAATGAAATAACATATTTATTGATTCTTAAATGAATAAGTAATTCATCATACCACTTTGTTTCACCCGACTTTTATCATAATTTGTAAAAATTTAGTATTATTTGCCTGCTTTTCTAACGTTTTTGCTTTGCTTTTATTTTTTTCACTTATTTGATGGAGATTAGGATCAAGGAATCCACTTTTCCTCCTAAGTGTCTAGGAATTAGTTTAAGAGAAATATTTTTTGTATTTGTGAGATATCATACCAATAGACTCTCATTGATTATTAGATAAAACGTAGACCTCTCATCACTAGACTCATCCTAATGGCTTCAATTAATTAATTTGAATCTTGAATGAAATTTATATTTATTATTTTATTTAATGGCTAGCGGTGCGGTGCGGTTTTGGCTGCAATGTTGCTCGCCAATGGCCGAGGTCGCTGGGGCCTATGAGGATGAAAGGCAGTAATAATGATGGGCGATCACGGGTGCAATGGTTATGTGATAAAGCTACGTTTTGGTTCGATGGTTCTGCCCAAAGATGAATGAGAAGAGGAGGATGATGATCGTTAGTTGGGTCTCTTCAAATTCTTAATTGAGAATAAAATAGAAAAATGATTAACTATTGAAAATATTTGAGTGCATTTTAGGAACTATATAAATATAAGTAATTAGTGGGGAGTGGTATTAGGCAATTAGGAGCGGTAATAGCCATTTTCATAATAGGATCAAGGAAATCCACTTTGCTTCCTAAATGTCTAGGAATTAGTTTAAGGGAAATGTTATTTATATTTGTGAGGCACTGTATTGACACAATCTCATTGATCATTGAATGAAGCATAGACCATTCACCATTAGACCAATCTTAGTGACTTCAATTTATTAATTTTCATCTTGAATGCAGCTTTTATTTATTATTTTATTTGTTATTTTAAAACAAAAATAATATGAGAATCAAACAATAAAATTATACAACAAATATATACTACATACCTTATCACTATTTGATGTGATAAGTGGTCATCACTAATCCACTCACTTATCATATCAAATAATAATAAAATATATGGTATATATTTGTTGTGCGATTATATTATTCATATAACATTACTCATTTTAAAATGCTGAAACTAATCTAGCACTCTGACCTCTTTATTTTGTTTGACTAAAATTTTCATTATTAATATATATTTAAAACGATTAAATGATTTACAATTGAGTATTAAAAACATTTGAACGTTAAATAGCAAAATCTTTTACTGCTTGTGGACAGTGGCATCCACATTGACTTCTAACCTGCTTAGTATTAAAATATTAGAGATTCAAAAACGTTGCCATAAATTAATTGCTAGAAATGAAATGATTGACTTTTAAATGAATAAGTGATTCATACCACTTTTGTTTCATCAAACTTTTATCATAATTCACTAAAAATTTGGTATTAGTTAGCTCGTTTTGTGACATTATCATATTACTTTTCCTTTGATTTATTTGTTAGAGGATAGGATCAAGGAACTCCACTTTGGCCCTAAGTGTTTAGAAATTAGTTTAAGAGAAATATTATTTGTATTTGTGGGATATCATATCAATACATTTTCATATGTCATTGAATAAAGTATAGAAATTCCTTATCACTAAACTAAGGTCTCGTTTGGATAAACAACTTATTTAAACCCTTATAGAAAAATAACTTCTGAAAAGTAAATTGTAACTAAGTTATTTTATATTTAAATATATGATAATAAAAATACTTATTTTTAGTATTTTAGAAAGTATTTATTTTAAAGCTAGATATTTTAATTTATCAAAAAGCACTAAGAATAATTTTTGGAGAAGTGAAAAGCTGTTTAGTCAAACAAGATAAAAAGTAAAAATATGATTTTTGACTTCCAGAAAGTTAAAAAATTCATAAGTTGTATTATTCAAGCAGACTCTAAGAGGGTAAATAACTTATTTAAGCTCTATAGAAGTAACTTTTGAAAAGTAACTTATAAATAAGTTATTTTATATTTAAATATCTAATAATAAAAGTATTAACTTTTAATGTTTTAGAAAGTGTTTGTTAATATGCTAGATATTTTGACTTATAAAAAAATACTAAGAATAACTTTTAGAGAAGTAATAAGTTACTTGGTCAAACAAGATGAAAAGTGAAAATATGATTTTTGACTTTTAAAAAATTAGAAAAAAATTAGAAGTTGTAGTATTCAAAGAAACTCTAAACCTAGTGGCTTCAATTAATTAATTTGTATATTCATTATTTTAAAATGTGAAACTAATCTAACGTTCCGACCTCTTTATTGGTTTGACAAAAAATTTCATTATTTAATATATATATTTAAAGCAATTAAATCACTCACAATTGCTTATTTAAATCATTTACTACCTGAACATGGATCATGGAATCCATATTGGCTTGTAGACTGCTTTGTATTAAAATACTAGAGAGTCTTAAACATTGCCATAAATTAATTGCTTGAATGAAATTATATGTTTATTGGCGCTTAAATGAATGAGTGATTCATACCACTCTGTTTCATTATATTCAACCTTTTTTACAATTTTATAAAAAATTGGTAATGTTTAGCTGATTTTGTAACATTAATTTTCTTTTGATTTTTTTCATTTATTTGTTGGAGGTTAGGATCAAGGAACTCCACTTTGCCTCCTAAGTGCTTAGGAACTACTTTAAGAGAAATGTGACTTGTGGGTGATATTTGTGGGATAATATAGTGATACACTCTCATTTATTATTATTGGATAGATTATAGACCCACTTAGTTTAGGTATCATATTTTATTCAATGATAAATGAGAGTGTGTTTCATATAGATAAAAGAGAAACAAGTCAAATCAATGAAAAGGTTTAATTGGCTTATTTTTTGAAAAAATTTCAACCAATCCAAGTAAAATTGGGTTAGTTTGGTTCAATTCATGAGATTAAAATAACAAGTATATATATAATTTTCAATTTTAGGCATCAATTAAGTACACAACAATGCTCTTTAAAAACTATATAGCATGAAAAGCATGTGGCCATTGAATGTTTTCAACGTAAGATACAACAAATACACTAACGTTGTCGTAATTTTTTATCTTAGGCTATATATAGTTTTTCCGTCAAAGCTATAATTTTTAACAAATCGTTGCAACATACCACCTCTGAAAAAGTCGCCGAAATAGGCACCATTTTTCTGAAAAAAATATCTCTCCAAAAGTTGGTAATAGCATGAAATCAAGTATGAGACACTAGTAATAATAGGAAAGAATATAATGTTTCAACAAGGGTTGATTCACTTGGTTGATTTAAGTTTAATTTTTAGATTCTTTCATTTCTGAGTGATATATATGTACATCTATAAATATTTGATGGGTTTGAGGGCATGCTTTAACTGTAGATTAAGTCAAACCTTTATCTTAATATAAACTTCTAAGTTTATCAATCCAAAAAATAATTTGAAGGAAGAATGATATCTTAAACGGAGAGAACGTTATATCTCTACATATCAATTTACATATGCTTTATATATATGTGCAAACAGCTCTATAGCAGTTTCATAATCTTGTTATATCTGGTGCTATAGCTGGAAGATGAGGTGAACTTACAGGCAGCAGGATCCTCTTTTTCAGTGGTTAACTTAACCGAAGATTCCTTGCTGCTCAGTTATTCCACCGTGTATGACAGACACTTGACTGCAAAAAGGTTTTCCTTCTTTATGAAGAATTCCTCAATGAAATTAAATGACCCAGTGAGGAATTAGACTCGAGAACCGTATTATTTGTTATATACCTTTTACAATTTATTTATTTTTTGTTTATGAATGCCGTTAACAACATTTATCAGTAATGTTTACATATTTCTATATGTAATAATTATACTATGGTATATCAATTCTTATGATAACCCAAATTGAGGATCAAATATGAGTCAAATAATTAAGCTCAAGCATTGAAAAGCATCATGAGAACTACATTCAACAAATAACTGGAACTGCTATAGGATTAATATGCGGGGTTAGTTATACCTAGTTTTCATCAAATAATTAATCCAATCTCTCCCAAGGAAGCGTCAACATGACAAATTGCTTCCGCACACTGATCTACTGGAAATGTCCCCATCTCATTAAAGGAAAAAGATGTATAAATTAACTTCGTGTCAAGTGTGAACTGGAAGAGTTAAGAGGCATGCATGCGACTATATACAACTATTATTATTCAGTTACACATACATTTTAATTTAGCAGCCGGTCAATAGCAGGCATTCCGCTGTGGGGAGCCAGGTGGGGCTACTGGACCGGACTAGGGAGGCCAAAGTGCCCTTGCTGACCATCTTTCTCTCCTCTTTGATATATATAATTCTTTTCCTTTTTCCAATCTTCCTACATGGTCCATCCTTTCAATTCTTCATCACCTTAGCTATATCTTAGTCATTCCTTTTTCTTTGTCCCCCACCTTAGTTTTTTCTCAATTCTCCACCGCCACAGGGCGTCCATGCAAACACGGGCTCTAGTCAAATTATGAATATGGGGATTGGGGGATCGATGCCATTGCTATGTCAATCCCACAATGACTTGGATCATATACAGAAACAAGTTATTCCTCATCACAGCTGCTGCGAAAATTCGATCTCTTAATGTTTTTCTTTCTTTCTTCCTTCATCCTCCTCCTTACAATAATGGATGTGTATGTGTATGTGTGTGTGTGTGTGTAGCATAAGGTCTCGTATATAGGACCTCCATCTACTTCAAAACCCCATTGTCTGAACACTTCCCGCTTGCAAATGACAAACTTGTGAAACTTCGCAATAACTATACCACTAACGAATAATAAAGGACAGCCTGATTGTGTAGCACATTAGATGATCAATCTTTATTATCTTTTTGTTAAGCAAACACATAATTAGACACCTGCATGTTTGCAGCATAAAATAGCATATGCGCCATATATAGAATGCAGGAAATAGATATATTGTTACTCCTAAAAATTATTATTCAAGTTGATCTCCACGAGTTGACGACAACAAAAGCAAATATTGTTTCACAATAAAACGAATACATCAGAGAAATGAAAGCAATCAAATGGACTACCAAAAACAAAACACCAAAGTACCTTCATCTATGATGAATACAAATTAAATCCGACTTGCAGATTAATTAAGATGTGCATTTCCTTGTATCATCAAGGCATTGACGAACAAGAATATATAACTAAGTAACAAACGCTGGCTGTGTAGATCATAGATTTCTGCACAGAAAAACAAAACTTCCGAGAAAATTCTTTGTACAAAACACAAAATCCGGAACTAATCAACCCAGATGAGAAATTTATTAAGATCATCTGCGTACGTACCTTCCTAGTTGTTCCTATTTCCTACCTTTTCGTTTTAGGGTTTTAATTTCTTTCTACCCTTTTTCCTGAGGCACTCACCACTCACCTACCTTTGTTGGACCTTTAATTTTCAAGCATTGATGGGTGTAGTGGCCATGTATATATTCACAAGAGAACGATATCTCCTCTGCTTCTTCGGCTGAAAAGCAGCCTGGAGATGATCTTCCCCGAAAATCTCTCGAATTTTATCGCTGAGCCTAATTTGATCAACCTCTTCGTCCCTTGTTCTTCTGTTCCTTTTGCCGCTGCTTATAATAGTGTTGCAGCTGTTATCTTCGTCGCTGAGCTGAATAAGCTGCTGTGCAGCTTCCATGTCTGACTCAGTGATCAACTCGTTCATCTTCTGGCTTTTGCTTTTCCAAGAAGGAGTAGGCGCTTCTCCCATTAGAATTTCCATTCAATGGTTCGGAGAGATGAATGATCTTGATCTTAATTTCTCTTCTATTTGCGTCTGTCTCTCCTTTGCAAGCAGCGTTGCTATGATATATATTTGCGGTACGTTTTGTGTGAGGAGATTTGAGAGAGAGAGAGAGAGAATGAGACCAGCGAGAAAGTGCGAGGTTGGTTCTATGAAGACGTCCTCTCTCCAAAGTGTCCCTATTTATGGCAACAATCTCAATAATGAAGTATTTTTTGGTTTGTATTTACAGAATATATTGGTCACCCTAATCATAAATTCTCATCCTTGACTTAGTCATCAATCCAGTGGATTACAAGCCAAGGGTATATTTTTTTATTGAGAAATATTAGATAGATTTACTCATTTTATCTAGGAAAATATGTTGCCTTATCCATTATTCACTGCATATTATTTTAGAAGAAATTCTTCTATAAGTACAAGTATATCACCTTATTTTTACACACAAGATTTCACTAATTTTATTTAGGATATATTCAATTGTATATGGAATCCAACGACTTTGTACTGAGTATGTGTAAATATAAGAAGGTAAACTAATGCTCATCCAAGAATTTTTTCTATTTTAATTATTCTAAATATTTTGTGATCATTCATAATTGTGGATAATAGATAAATTGACACCGTATCTTAAGTGTAATGAGTTCAAATAACTCAAATATTTTATATTTTTATAAAAGAATTTGGATGGTAAGTGTCTAACGGATGTCGAACTTTTTTTTTTTTTTTGCACCTAACAATCTTATTAGGATGTGTTTGATATTTGGCTGAGAATTGGGGTGAGAATTTTATATTTACCCAGACTAATGCAAATGTTCATTCTATTTTTATCCTTATATCAAACATACTTTTAATTTATGATTTTATTATTATGAGTAAAATTTTAAATTAGAAGAATTTCTAAGTTAATTATTTGGAGGATACATTAATATTCCTTTGCACATACTCTTTTTGTTTAAAGAGATTAATTTTGGTATGTTTGTAATGCTATCCAACCATTATTTTTTATAAGTCAAAATTGTAAAACTCAAATATTTGATAAAGCAATAATGTATGACTAAATATGGTCGTGTGTAAAAATATTTTAGAATATTTTGAATCAAACTATTTGCAATCAATGCAAATAAAATTATTTTTTTTACGATATTTGTTATATATCATATGTTTTTTTTTTAATATGAAATTATGAAAGAAACCTCATCACTTCCGGTGCTAGTATGCCATAGCTTCTCGTTTTGTGTCAAAATAGTTTTGCAATTTCTCTTCCCGTCTTGGAATCAATTATTTGTTGAGTTGGGTAGAAATTAGAAATTTGGAACGCGACTGATATACTGGAATAAGATGGGCGGCTCAGCATGCCTTGGTCAGGAGAGTCCGGTCCACCTTTGACACACTCAAATCTGGTAGACGACAAGTCTTCGTTCAGCAAATGTGTTTCCATGCTTTGCTTTCTTTTTTCCCTAAAACAAAATTGCTGTATGAAGCTCCTGAGCTTTTGCCTTCCTTTCAATATCAATGTAAGTCAACTCAACTGATCTTGAATTGAATAAGTCTGTATGACCCCATCTCAAAAACTAAATAAATAAATAAATAAAAAGTTTGTTTGGCTCGGATTTCTCCAGAAGATATAAGAGTGGGATATTATATCGCTAGGGCGCCCAAGTTATAAGTAAAAGTACGTGATTCAAAAGGTAATACTGCTTGTAAGCAAAAATAAGAGAGTAGAAGAAAAAAAATTAAATGTTTTAATTAATGTTTATAAATAGAATTTAATTTAAATACGTTGTTAGTGTTAAAAAAAAAATTACATATACATTCAATCATATATTATTATATCAGTAAAAAGAACAACTCACTGCCTTGAATATCTATCAACATGAAGAATATGATTGTGTAAGTTGGATCAACTTGTAATTAAAGCAAATTTGTGTTCACCACTTTCTTTGTTGTGATTTTTTATTTTTGTTGTTTCCTAGGGACATATTTGTGAGTTTAAATTTTAGAGGAGAAGAAAGAGAGGGATTTATTATACAATTTTATACTACACATTCTTCCCTCACCTCCATTCCCTTTTAAAATCCAAACTCATAAATATACTCTAAAGTTTTATCTTTCACTTCATTGTTGCATAAGAATAAAGCAGCAAATAGTTTGACCAGTCAATAACAAAATTCACATTTCGTCATTTGCTATTGCAAAATGGTTTTGAAGTTTGAATTGACTTTGAGCGAAGGTCAAGTTAGGAACACGAGTTCACTCGTTATTCATGACTTAGTAAGTACTGCTATATTAAAACCCTGTGTTCACTGTCCGTCCAGCCCACGTCTTGAACGGTGAAAACTGAAAAGATGGGTCTCATCAATTTAAAATCTAGGCTCTTACCCTCGTTGTAACTAACCTTCCTTTTCTCACATTCATTCAATTCTTTCCTCTATTCTCCATGGGCATAACTTAACTGGTTAAGTAAATATTCAGAGAGTGTAGACACATTCGTCTCCTCTCCCCATTCCCCCAACAAGCTAAATAATGGCTTACGCTCTTCAGTCTTCACTTTGTTAGCGAGAGAGAAAGAATGGCTTTCTTGGTATGAATTGTCTACGCGGTTTTCCGACTACGAATGTGCAAGTGTGAGTGCAACAACATATTAGGTTCTGTTACTTCTTCGTTTTCTTTCTTGTTTCTGTTCTTGCAGTGTTCTGTCATATTTTCACGATAAAGAACTGGAAAAAGACCACAACACAATCTGGTCCGAAGTTAAGTTACAGATACGCTGCATCGCAACTGATCTTGATCGGCTTCCTCCTTCTGCTGCCACAAACCTCCCCTTTCAATTTCGTTTATTGCAGTGTACTTGTATTACAGGTTCACCTGGTCTTTTCTTTTTTCACATTTCTTGTTTTATGTTAGACTAAATTCGTTACCCTAGATTGTTAGTGCACGATAATTGACATCTCAGGAACAAGAACATCCAAGATTCTTTATTCTTGATATTAAAGGTGAGCAAGTTACATTACATGCGCATGCTCCCAAGGTTCAAAGTTCTAAGCAGGACCTTAAGACATGACAACTATTTCTTGACACTCAGAAGATCCCTCGTTTCAAGGAGGGAACAATTTATCATTCAATGCTCCTGCTTACAAGAATACATGAAACTGGAAAAAAGGGAAGAAAAAAAAAGGAAAAAAGAATAACACTGAAACTCACAGAAAAGTAATGAAAGAATTAATGAAAAGCTCTAACAATGTGTTCGGCACTACCCCCCTTTCTTCTTTATCTACACACCCCAAAAATACAACTTTGCGTCCAAAAATTCATGCAACATTGCAAAGCGTGCAACCAAGTGTAGCTGGGAGAACTCCTTCGCCTTTTAACTCATGACTCATCACAGTTCAACCCACAAATTTCTAGCACAGGGCCATCTCTTGAAACAAATGGGTTAATTCTAACCCACATGAGAGTCAATATGGAAGCCAGAAGGATTGACCAAACCAATACAATGGTGGGCATCCTATCTTGTTTACCAAGTAACCCCTTGAGGAATGGGTAGAGATGGATGATGACCCACAAGGCAAAGAACAATCTACCAAAGAGAGGGCCCCATGAGTCATACCCATTGTTGATTGCATCTGAGACCCCAACCACAACCCCAACAATGTTTATGATCAGTAGAGTAGTTGGAGGGATTAATAGTGATGTCCACTTGAATATATAGAGCTCTGAGAATTCTCCATCATCAGCCGCTTTTGAGGTGACAGTGAAATTTGTATTAACACCAGCCAAAACCTTCAACAAACCCTGGAATAGGGCAAACAGGTGTGAAGAAACACCTCCAATCACCCAAAACTGTTCGTTCCTCCACCAATCGTCTATACCAACACCACCCCACTGCATCTCAAGGATACCGGTTGCTGCAATGGATATGAAGAGGGCCATGAACACAAGACCTGCATAGTTGCTAATCTGCATATTAAGAAAGAAAAAATGTATGTTAGAAGCCATGCCTCCAGTTTTCTATTGTTTTAAGTAAAAAGTGATTGCAAAAGGACCCCAGAATTGCTGCAATAATGTGCAATGTAATTGACTTTCAAATTGTACTTAAAAGTATTTACCTAATTGTTCCAAAAGGACCAAAATCACTTTCATGATGCGTTTTGAAATTCAGTAAAAAAATATTCTTTCAAAGACCTCAAAACTGAAAAAACCAACTAAAAAGTACTATTCTTCTTCATATAGTAAATAAAACTCACACCCAAATCTCTCGGGCATATAAAAAATTTATCTTACAAAAACAAGTACCATGTTTTCTTGCTTCTTAATTCTCTGGTTAAGTGAGGCAAAATTTCATAGGGATTTATTCTGACTGATAGACTTCAAAGATAATGCACAAGCATACCTCAGGTACAATAAATTTTCCAGTCAGAAGACATATGGCAGGGAGAGTACAGTAGACAACCAGTGGGAGAGAGGTCCAAGGATATACAACTGAATTTATGTACGAAAACCGTTCCAACCACTTCAACCCTCCACCATAGCCATACCAGATTGGACAATGTCTGCTCAAAAAAATCTCAACAGATCCAAGGGCCCACCGAAGAACCTGATGCAGACGATCTGAAAGGTTGATAGGTGCTGACCCCTTGAATGCGGGCCTTTTAGGGATGCAATACACTGACCGCCATCCATGGCAATGCATTTTGAATCCAGTCAAGATATCCTCTGTCACAGAACCATATATCCACCCCACCTGGAGATGAGCCAAAATTGAAGAGCAAAATAAAGAAATGTGAGGACGAGAAAACTATAGTTTTTCAAGAAGTATAAGCAGTGTTTCATCAGTACTTACTTCTTTTCCCCATTCAGTTTTGTCTTCATAACCACAGCTAATGACTTGGATGGCTTCATTTAAGAGTGATGCAGGGCTCACATCTTCTGGAACTCCCCCGTTTTCCGAAAGTGTGGAGGCTACAAACACAGGGGACTGACCAAACCTCTTCTCCAACTTCATTTGAGTCAAATTGGATGACTTCTCCGTATTGGATCCTACAACAGAATCAAATAAGTGTAAACTATCCAGGAATCTTTTTAAACTTTGTGCTTTAATTTGTGAGAATAGTTGCATGATACAAGATTCTACCTTCGATCCCCTCAATATTTTCAAGTGCATGTATCTGCTTTGATGCTTCCCTGTGCTTCACCTTCTTTTTCTCCTTCGTGTTTGCATTCTTTTTCTTACGAGAGCCACAGCATAGGCAGCACCATTTCGGCCAACAATTGCAGGTTTTGCTTGGGGGCTTCTTCTTGGCAGGTGCATCATATCCATAAAGTGCTTGCCTTCTGAAAACACATCCAGTTCCAACATAAATAGGTCCTTGTATTCCATCCAACCCTTTCATGTTTATCTGTTTTGAATTGGGGAGTTAGTACTAATCATATTAAAAAGAAAAAAATGAAAAAAATATCCGAACAAGAAAAGCAACAATACTCACATCAAAAAATACAACATTCCGATTTGAGTATCGATCATGCCAATCAATCCCATCAAATCTTTGAGGAAATTGTACATAGCAAACTTTCTTCCCAACTTGAGGGTCCATCATAAAACACATAGCTTCTCTAAGTGCCTTGCTATTATTTATGTAGTGATCGCAATCAACATTCAGAAGATAAGGTGCATTTGAGATAATTGCAGATACCCGCACCTGCAAATATTATAAGCATCCTCATCATCATCATCATTATCATCACAGAAATGAACATTATTTCAGAAAGATCACTGAACGTTAATATTGCAGACACCATCCAGTTGACTTAAACCTCAACCAAAATAAAAGCAACTTGAGACCTACCAGAGAATTCATTGCACCAGCCTTTTTGTGGTGATCAAAGCCTGGCCTCTTTTCACGAGAAACATAAACTAAGCGAGGTAACTCATTTCCTTCAATATCACGAACACCATCCTGACCAAGGAACACCTGTAAAAAAAAGGGAAAAAAATGTTAAACTTTCCAACTTAGCACTGCATAAAAAAAAGAACACTTTGGGTAAAAAAGAGATAATCTTACCTGAATCATCCCAGGATGATCCTTCACATTATTTCCAGGCCATGGAGTTCCATCTTGCATGGTCCATCCATCCTCGGGAACCTTTTGAGCAGTCGCCACCAAACTGTTTATCCTCACCTTAAATTCTTCATAATCTCTCTGTAACAGCCAAAGGAATAAAGTCCATTTGCATCAAACACTTTAATGTTGTTTGCAACCTTGAGTATAGTAAGTTTTACACACAATCACACAGACATAACACTTTCTTTTATTTTTCACATAAATTTTTCAATTTGTTACTTTCAGTCCCCCTGAATATACCAATTGTATTCGATGAAGTACTTGATGTGATATTCCATCCAAATAATTCTATCAAATGGTAGCAGGTCAAATGGTTATTGATAATTGATGTCACACTTTCATATAGAATTTTTTTGTGACATGTCACCATTTACAAGATAATTTGGATGGAGATTCGCTACATAGATTATAGACAATATTGGATGTAACTAATAAATAGAGGGACTAAAATGAACAAACTGAAAAAATAGAAACTAAAATGAACAAAAATAGAGGGATCAAAACAAAACATATATAAAGAAAAAAGTGCAAGCAGACAAATATTTGAAACCTTCATTGCTCTTCTTTCCCTGACAAATGCTGGATGCACTTTATTTTTAAGATAGTCCATCTTCTGGTTGAAATACCATTCGGGGGCACGGGGCTCAATGTTATATTTTTTACAAAATGGTACCCATCTCCTAGCAAACTCAGATGTCTCAGAAAGTGCTTCAAAAGTAAGCATGGCAGCACCATCATCTGAGACATAGCATGCAACTTTATCTACTGGATAATCAACAGCCAGGATAGATAGAACAGTGTTTGCTGTTATCAGAGGAGGTTCTTTCATGGGATCAACTGTACTGACAAAGATGTCTACACTGGACAACTCAGATGTCTTCCCTTCTTTTTCATACCTGCAGCCATGTAAGAACCAAATATTCTGGCATCATACTTTGGAATTTCAGCATAAAAAATAGAATGAGATATATTACTATTATACATGCTATACTAAAAGCAAATCAAGAAACAAAAAAGCACTAGATGCAGCAGCCATGATTACCTCAGTGATAGACGATCAAGGTATGTTTCTCGCTCTACTGGGTACCATTTTGGAAACTGATCCATTATCCACGATACAGCAAACCATATTTCACAGATGACCGATGTCAACCACAAGCCATATGCATCCTTAACTGGGTGGAGGATTCTATAATGAAAGAAAAGCCCAAGAACTACAAGCCGGAGTATTATAATCATTCTGTATGGGCTTATCTTGCTTGAAGGGATAGGTAACTTCCGAGAAAGTGGCTGCCTGCCTTCATCCATCCTGATAGAGCATATACAGGTAGGAGAATGTTAAAAATAAAGCCAAACAAAATCAAATATATGGCCAAGCTTAGAGGAATAAAATTTACATTTTAATTAAACTTCTACCCGAGCCCACCACAAACAATACATTTACATATTAGTATATTACTCACTAAGACATACATAATGTATACACCAAAAAATATTTAAAATAGTTTGCAACCATACTATACAAAGCAGTAAGCACTCTTAAGCACACGCATAATTTAGGAAGGTAAAAGGGAGCAAGAGTAAGAGTTACATGGGCAAATCAGGGTCCTCTAAATCATCACCAAAATTTCCATTGTTCCCTTCATGCTTCACCACCTGAAGTTTGTCATTCTGCCTTTTCTTCCAGTCTTCCAGCCGATCTTTCCAAGCCACACTTCCATACCCATACTCTGCAATATCTTTCTTTGGAACCATTGGTCTAGGTTGCACTAAGACAACAGAAGTACCAAGGTCAAAACATATACAGATACATTAAATGTGGAAAAATAAGAATGGAACAGTTGTCCAAGACATACATGGAATAGACGGATCAGAATAAGGCATGGGATGAACTCTGTTTCCATTATTCATATATGGGGGAACAATTAGAGCATGTTGATCAGAAGATATCCCAGGATCCTAAAAAGAATAAAAACAGTATTATGCAGAATAGTTGTTACTAGTAGGCAGTATTGCACATTGAATTTAAGGAAAATCACAAAAACATCAAATGGACAATTCGAAAATATACCTCTTCTCCATACGTCAAGAGGGGGATTTCAGAATTGAGAGGAGTCGAGTCATGTTCCAAATTTGTGGGGATGCCAGATATATTAGGATTAGAACCACGCCCAGTGTTAAGACGTCCAGAAAGCATAGAATCTGAAGTAGTCTGCAGGCCCAAAGCATCAGGATGCCTGTAATCAAACTCATTGTCCAAATCATCAATATCGTCCTCATCCTCATCGCCTTGAACCCTGGGACTACCTGCAACATTCTTTGTCTGGTTATAGTATGCTATAGTAGAGGCAAGTTACAAAAGGCAAAGAGAACAGTATAGAAAGAATCTCACCTTTGATGCGTTTGTATCTGGTCTTACACTGTGGACATGCCTGATTTCCTTCATGTCTCTCATACTCATAGCAAGGCCGACAAACAGGGAAAGCACACTCATTGCAAGCAACAAAGGGTTCCCCATCTTCTGTAATTTCTACCTCATCCCCACAAATCTGACATATCTGTCCACTCAATTCTTGGACAGACTTAATCTGATACAAACCAAAGCAAAAAGAGGCAGTGTTAATGGCTTTGAGTTTTTAAAGTGTGTAATTTTTTTATAAAACTAAAGGAGGCATTGGGCATAAGCATGACCCTGCCATTTGAAATCAGGGGAAGCCCCGCTTTGGCATGTGGTAATGAAACTACCATAGGCATCTCAAACCTTACTATTCGATAAATATGTTCACCGTGTGTAGGCATGTGAATTCAAGATGTCTGATAATGAGGCTTTGCCCTGTTCTATGAATTTACAAATTCTATCCCCTCATCAATCATTTTCTTCTTCATAAGTGTATAAATTTTATCCTCACATTATTCTACAAAGAATTAAACAAATCATATATATTATCAAGAAAATCTATCATTAGTTTTTTAACAACTGATATGTCACGGAAATGGCATTTCTCAAAATTCATAGTTGCTAAGTGAAATGCGAGAATAAAAAATTGCATCAGAAAATGTTTAGGCATCTAAGATGCCGAACCAAGTATCACAGTCCTAGGTGCCCAGGCATCTAATAGCTGTGTACCAAAAGCCTTCAAAATGAAACAACTTTCCAATAAGATTCGGCAATGATAAAATTATGACCTGTCAATAGGACAAAAATTTAAGGACCGCCTCTGTTACAAAGAGGAGCTTGACAGAAGGCAGAGAAAGAGACATTTCATTTTATATATCCCTGGAAAGCTCCTCATATGTGACAAAACATGGCAATTGATTAACGACAACAATTGACATTATTCCGATAAACGTTTATGCTTGACGGTATAGAAGGGGCAAGCTGTATCGCATTCAGTTTAATCTGACTTTTTAATTCCAAGATAAATCATAAGTCTGAAGAGCAGAAGCTCAGAACCAATTTCGTTTTAAGTCCAAGTGTTGAGCGGGTTAAGTAATATTTAGGATTCAATAATAATTTAACAGTATTAATAGGTGGTAGCTACCAACAGGAGCGTGACCCTTATCCTCAACTATTAAATGAAACGCATAAAGACAAAAATGGCCAAGGTGAGCACCGAAGCTCATCAAAACTCAAACATTTGTTGCCATTCAAGAAAAGCCAAAGGCACAAACGTGTACGTGACACACCACCGACAGCGAAGAAAATAAAAATGAAAAATAGAAAAAAAAAAACAAATAAAGAAAAAATGGAAAATCTGCGTGTATGAGCATCACGAGAGATCAGAAGAAAATACACACAAATTAGGAGCAGAAAACAGTACTGAAAAACCCTATTCTTAATATTGCCGACAAACCCAGAACAAGGTTAAAAGAATTAAATTAAAAAAAAAAAGTGATGAGTGCCATTGGAATGGAAGCTTACCCGTGCATTCTCATCGGCATTGATGAGCACGAACTCGTTCCTGTTGTGGGAACCAGCAACGAGTCTACCTCCCGTGTTCATCACTCACTATTCTTGAATCCCTCTTCAGATCAAGCTAAACCCCACACCAATGTCGCTCTCACTGGAAGATTGAAGAAGATCCACTTCTGCACTAGAAAATGGTCGCATACAGGAAAACCAAAACAGATCCAAAACCAAGTGTTTCTTCGTGCTGTATTATTACTGTAATAATAGCGAATGCAAAAGGTTGAGAACAAAAAAACAAGAGTTTGGACTTGGGGGTGTGCTTGTATGTACTTTGATTCCTTGACAAGCCAAGTCTCCTCCTTCTCTGTAACCACGCTGGTCCTAATCTATGGCTCAGTTTAGAGAGAGAAAGAAAGAATGAGAGAGAGAGAGAGAGGGGGGGAATGGAACAAAGTAAGAAGATAGTGTGTGTGTGGAAACGGGGACGCGTAATAGAGAAGAGGGTACAAAGGAGAGAGAAAGAGAGAGGGATTATTAAAAAGGGGCAGAGGGAAAACTGAAAAATATGAAAAAAAAAAATATGAAGAGAGAGGAAGAAGGAAGGAAGGGAGGAGTGAGTGAGTAAGTGAGGTAAGGTGGGGCCCAGAAGGGTGGTGGTGGCGCAGTGTTGTGCCCCCACCGGAGTTTGGTGGAAACTTTTATTTCCCCTTGGTTTCTTCGTATATACTCTCTGTTCTACTCCATATCAAAATTCATAATTCGGGTTATTTTATTTTATTTTTTTCCTTTTCAGCTGGAAAAAAGTTAATTAAAAAAAAAAAAAAATTCGTCGGCAGGTACTTATGTAGGGTTGTGGTTTGTTGTGTAAAGTGTGAAATGGAAAACCAACCCTGAGTGAGTGAGTGAGTGAGAGATAGAAAAGAGAACGCGGAACTGGAAACTGTCTGGCTGGCAAGTAGGATCTGCTCACGCGTTGTAGAGATAATGTCTGAAAAATTTTGGTATGCCCCCTTTCCCCCTCTCTGTAATTTATTTTTCCCTCTCTTTCCCGCTGTAAAGTATACAGTACAGTGTGTAGTGATGATGAGTGATTATAGTGTAGTGGTGTATGCCTGTACATTGTACTTCTCTTAATTTTAGGGATTTGCTTGATATTATTATGCGCCAGAAATTAATTAGAAATCAAATGCGCGAGCGTTCAGCCCCACGCTGGACTGGTATAGTAAGTGTTGACTTGACCCTCTTGTCTGTGTGCTTTGCATCATTTCTCACCCTTGGCTCTTGCAGTGTATTGCTACCTTCTCTTTACTTTTGCTTTTTCCTGGCTAATTGGTTTATGGTTCATAGTTCGCACCGACAAAACTATGCATTCACTTAAAAATAAAATGTTAATAACATAGTGGATATTGATTGAGAAATCAAACAGATTGATAGTAATAGATAGGGGGTACATGGGTAGGATAGGATAAAATTCGAATTCGGTCAAACTTTTAGATCAGGTCAATTTTTAAAATTTGAATCCGATCCGATAATAACCTGACTATATCTCGGGTCATATCGGGTCAACATAACATTCAAATAATATATGAGAATTTAGATATTATATATAGTAAAGTTATAAAATTTTATAATTTAGAAATAAAATTTTAGAGATATCTTACAATATAAATTTCAAAATAAACCATATAAATATAGAAATAACATTAAGTTATGTAAAATATATTAATTAAACTTAAAAATCTTATAATTTTTTCATAAATTATTATAAAAATATATATCTATTAAGGAGTTATTTGACTTGGTAGGTCAGACTAACTGACATATGAAACTCATTTTGAAAAGTGTCTTTAGAAAACACGAATCCGTCCCAATTAGTTTCGGGTCAGGCCGTGTTAATGGAACAGATTATGAACACCCCTAATAACATATAAAGGTTTTTGCATTAGCAATTCATTTAATAAATTAGAAAGTCAGAAAAAGCACTGATTTTCTAATCAAATAATACTGGTGACATTTCTTTCCTTCTTTCTTTCTTTTTTAATCGTGCTTCATGGATTATCCTTTTTCATCCACTTTTTTCTTTTGATGGTTTCATCCACTGTATTGATTGATTTGGTAAAACAAATAGAAATTACTGAAACCTTCTTGGTTAAGGTAGTACATATCTACATGATTGGCATTTTGAGGTAATGTTTACTTCTTCTGACTATGCAATCCAGCCTAGAGCTGCCTTGTGTTCTTAGAAAGGCGAGGGGGCACACCGTTTTGCCTCCCCTCTTCGATAAAAAAAAATTATTGAAATAATGACCGATCAATTTGTTGTTGTAACTAGTATTTGACCAATTCTCTCTGCATTCTCTCATTTCCTCGCTTAAGCTATCTGTGTACCTACTTATCTACTTATTTTCCCCCTTTTTTTTTTTTTTACTAATATACTTACTCTTTATTTTATCGAACTGATAACATGTTACACTAAGATGTTTGATGAACATTAAACGCACATATAAACCATAGACTCAAAAATAAATCATCACAAAAGTCTGAAATTCCGAAAACTTCATAGAAAATTAATCATGCCGATAGTTATTGACGATAGCATGCCATAATAACAAGAAGAACATCTGCGAGTGAAGCATGTGAAAAAAGCTTCATCAAACGCCACTACTAGATATAATGCTTGGTACATTGAATTTCATCATTTTACGTTGGTGTTCGGGGATAGAATTAAACTCCAAATCTGAAAAAATAAGATAAATCGTAACTACTTTCATTTGTTAAAAGTATTATTAATTTTACCTCATAATAAAGAGTCATTAATTTTGCGACTTTTTCTTTAAAAGAAAAGCACGAAAGAACAAAAAATAAAAAAGTAACATATCTGGGCCTCTTTAACTGGGCCACCAATGTCACATTCGACCGCGATTAATTTCGTGACTAGTTATTTGATTACCAACGCTCATTTCCCGCATTATGAAACCTATAATTTAAGTTCTGCCCTTTATTTTTTTTTCTAAAAAAATTTATGTGAGGATAAGCGTCAATATCCTATGAGGGTTAAAAAATTAGAATACTCATAATTTCTTGAAGGATTATTTTGAAGGGATTACATATCACTTTATCAACTAAATTTATCAAAGTAAGATATCGAGTTTGAGCAAAAGTAATTATTGATAATCGTTGAATCTTAACATTGATTTTTTGTGCTAAAAAATGTGCATTGTACTTTGAAAAACATATTAAATTTAGTTACTTTACAGAGTTTCCAAGACTATCAATATTACTGTATAAGCAATATTTATTTTCTATTAATAAATATTTATGTTGATAATAAAAAAATATGAAGAGTTTCAATTCTCCATTATTATGAACCTTATTTATCATCGACAATTTATAGAATTGGATTGGATGAACATTTGGAAAAATAAATTTTTAATTAATATTTTGAAATTAAATTTTTTTGAGAAATAAAAGATTTTAAGTTTAGATATGAAATTGATTTATATTTGGATGTAGTATTAAAAATCTTTATTTAGAGGCGAACTCCAATCTCCAAAACTCATTAAAATGTGTAGCAGTATATCATTAAATTATGGGTTTAATTACTATTATTATATATGTCTATTATGTTAAAAAATTTCTTCAAATATGAAAATTATAACTTTTAGAAATATTTGTTGGTACGTACTTCTTTAAATGATTCTGTTTTTATTTAAAAAATTACACATATCTTAAAAAACACAAAAAAATCAAAATAACTCACAAACGAGTCAAGAATATGCTCATTAAAGACAAGCTTAATCACCCCCTGTGATTGCATCATGTTCAGCCTCATATGTTAGCTCAATACGCGAGTGGTACGACGTTTGTAAACAAGGTTACAAAGTGGTGGAGCTCATAATACTTGGGTTGAGCAGTGCAGAGATGCTGTTAATAACAACAGGTCACGTTAAAAAGCACGTGGGGTTAGAGGGTCCCAAGAACAATGGAGCAAGTCCGAAGAGGTGTGGGGTCATTTGCGGGGCCCAAATTGACCCAAAAAATATTCATTATTTAGTGTTGGGGCCCACAATAACACAGGCCACAGCTGGCAATGGTGTTCGCTTGTGTTGGTGGAAAGTGAACTGTGAACCACACGACGCCTGAACAGAAACCGTAAACAGTGAACAGTGACTATACCCACAGTAACCTCTTTCTTTGAGTTTATCTTTTTATTATTTTTAGTTATTAAATAATAATTATTTTATTGAATAATTTAATCTAATAATTAATAAATAAATAATTTATAATAAATTTAAATATAAACAATTCACCATAAAACCCACCACAACCCCAAATGCATAGAAAGAGAAAAAATTTTCAGGCACAGACATATTTATTTATTTGACATGTTGAATCAATGGGCCA
This sequence comes from Dalbergia cultrata, assembly GCA_031216105.1. Lineage (NCBI taxonomy): Eukaryota > Viridiplantae > Streptophyta > Magnoliopsida > Fabales > Fabaceae > Dalbergia > Dalbergia cultrata. Next base: position 30,501 of record JAVHNL010000223.1, on the reverse strand, counting down.
TTTGGCATCAGCATCAAAAGGACTACAGCCTAGTGCCAGTTCATTGCCATTGCTGCCTATTCTTTCTTTCTTTCTTTCTCGTTATTCCCTTTTGGTACGCATTTGTTTCAATGATTTCCATTTTTTTTGCACCAACTGCAACCCTCCTAAAACACAGATTCAGACTGAAATTTTTTAACTTTCATTCGTTATGTGCAGGTTAAGGGCTTGTTGATTTTTCTTTTGTTTGGCACATTTACTCAGGAGCCGGTCAAATCTTTTCCATGTTATTTAGCTCATTTTCGCCTCCCGAAAGTGTCGGTGCTCTATTTCTCTCTCCTTATTTGTCCTTTCCTCTACTTTTATAACATATCTTTTCTTCCCCAATGCCCTACTTTTTTATTATTTATTTATGCAAATAAAATTTTTATTAAACTCTCTTAAAAATACTTTATCAAACTAAATAACGATTATTATTCTATTTCATTTATATTTTAATAGAATTAATTTTAAAATAGTTAACATTAAAAAATTATTTTATAAAAATTAATTTTAAAATAATTTATTTATATTTAGAAATTACATTAAAAAAGTCAATTTAAAAGAATTAATATGAAAAAGAAAAATGAGAAGCTAATATTTATAACTTTTGTATTTCCACCAAAGTTATCACTTTTTTCCACATCAACAAAGACAAACCAAATAAAAACAATTTTCTGAAAGCAATTTTTGTGAATGCAACGGGACAATTGTGATATAAACCAAACAAACTGTATACTTTTGCACCCAATCTATGTTTCTTGAAAATACTTTATCAAACTAAATAAGGATTATTTTGAATTGTTTTCATTTATGTTTATATTTTAAGTATTGAATTTATTATTTTTACAATTCATAAAATTCATATTAAAAAAATATTTAAAAATGAATTAAGAAAGAAGTTAATACAAGTCATGCAAATTTTGAAATAAATGTATACAACAATTAAATTTAATAATTAAAGTATAAATGAAACTAGTGTTTGAATCGTGCTTCCGTTCTTATAAAAATAGTGTTCATGTGATAATAAGCTTCACCAAGACAAGCTTATGTCTAAGCCAAATTCGTTTGACGTGTTCATTCTAAAATATTTATATTAATTAACATAGAAAGGCAATGTTATGTAAGGTACAATCATGACGATGATAATTAATGACAATAACTACCACTATTATTATTTTCATAAGAGTAGGCCATATGTACAAGAGAATCCACCTTGCAGATAAAAAGTGACCATGAGGCCTTAAAGCAATCATCATGGCGATGACAAAAATAAGTTTGTAACAAAATAGGTTGACTGTGAAAGTCGATGAAAAGTAATTATATATACCTCCTGATCACGTTTACCCACAAGCGAAAGTAACTGTGCGTTACTTTGCATCCAAACAACAACACATGAATCTGAAGCACATGGAGTGGCTCAACGCCGGCCCAAATATTCACGTGTCAACTGATGATACATGCATAACTAAATAAACATCGAAGTTTTGAGAGAGAGGGGCAAAATTATTTTAAATCATGCGAGGGAGGTTAAATTGCTTTACACCAAGGCTAACTTTGGGCGTACACATAAGACATAACGTACGCTTGCTTGTTTCAGACATCCTTCCTAGAGGATGTGGGCATATTCTTCCTGTTGATGTTTTAAGGGCCAACTTTTCCCGTGGGACTCTGGTTTTTTACGGGCCCAACTCCTTTTTGAAAGGGAGAAAAAAGGAGATTAATTCCACCCTTTAGATCGCGGGCGTAATGTACATTTATATTTTATGCCGTTAATTACCAAAGCAAATATAAAGATATAATCAAGGTGTTTTTACAATGTTAAATTTCTTTTTAAGTTTATTGAGTGCCAGTGAAGGAAGTAAAATATCGAAATTGAGCTTTTCTAAAAAAGTACTAAGTTGAAAATATGAAAAGTTCAACCCTTCAAACAAATGAGAAGATCAAACCATTAAAGCTGGGTGGCTGCTAATATTGGCTGTCTGCATATAAAACCATTTGAGATTGCTGGGGCCGAGTGATTGGAAGTTGGAAGTACCCACATGTTAGCGAGCTCTGCTAATAAAATCCACAGATCATCGATAAACCCCATCATTACTCACCCATTGAAAAGGGGCGCAGACGAATTTCCCATTCGATTTGATGAACTGGATAAAATTGACCCCATAATTGATTCAACAAAAGTTGTTTCCCCGTCATTGCTTGGGTTTAGCCTATACCCTCCAACAAATTGTGGATTTGTATTGGAGCACTGTTGGTGACAAGTTTTTTGTGATTTATAATTAAAGAGATCATAGATGCATTGCAACAACATACTCACACTACGTTAGTTACGGTGCTTGAGCCTTATGTTAGAATCGAAATAGGCCTGAATTATGTGTGTAAGCTTCTTACGTAATAAAATCATCATATGAAGAAAATTATAAATATGAGGATGATGATGAATAAACAGAGCCATGTTAAAATTTATAAAAACCTGAAAACCCTATATATATATAAGTTCTTTATATTTATCTCCATTTCTATCTACATTTGTCACGTAAGAAATTGATAGGGATTTTTTTTTCCCTTTAAATTTTAGCCTTTACATTGTAATGTTCTCAAGTCTTAAAGGTTTTTATTAATTAGTATTAGAGTCTGTTACCATATCTTTGAATGGTATACCATGTTGGCACCCACCTTCATACTTTCTCGTTACCCCGTATGAGGCGAAAACAATTAGCTAGGGTCAGTTTAAATAATTGCTTTTTTAGATTTTTGTAAAAGAAAATTTAAAATTATTTTAAAAAAAAAAATTCTGTTTTCAACTTTTACCTTTCTTTTTTGTATAATCTAAACAAATAGGCACTCTTTGTTTTCGGGTATATACCCTCAACTCCAATTGAAGTCTAGCACTTGAGCCCAATTTAAATTTGGTCCATACCTTCAATTTTTTGAGAATCACGATTTGAATAGCAGATTAGCCCAAATGCTAGCATCTGCACTGCATGTCTCGGACAGTTGGAATAATGCATTCGAGTCGGACTGTCGGAGTAAGAATAGATTTAAGAACAAGGCCCAACACTACAGCGAGTCGTTATAAAAAATGACCAAAAAAAAAAAGAAAATAAAGATAATGTTCTATAAAAACAGAAAAGAAAATAAATAATAATACTCTCCCCCAGAACTAATAGGATGTTTGTTTCGAGGGATATTTAATTATTCCTGAAAATAGGTAGTTGGGAATGATGTGTTCCAACATTTGTTACAAGTTTTACAAAATTTTTCCCAAGTATTAATTATTCCATAGAAAAAATTTTTCCTATGATTTAGTAAAATTTCATTCCCAAGTTGAAGGGTGGGTAAAATAAATTCCCATAACTTGGGATCACAATTATTAAGCATAATTACTAAACAATTCCTCAGTTATTTGATTTTTTCTCTTTTTATGATTATGTTAAGGGTATTTTGAAAATTATGACATATATTCTTGGGAATATAGATTATAAAATAAATAAGTTTTAAATTTATTTCTAAAAATATTAACAAATAATCTCAATAATGTTTAATACTAAATAAATAATTTTTTAAAGATATTCAAGAATAATATTCTCCGGAATATCATTCCCAGGAATCACATGCCTAAAAACCTAATTTCAAATCTTAAAACAAACACCCCCTTAAAGCTTTATAGCTTGATTCAATTCTCCCTTCGATCATTATGTTCCCAGGAATCACATGCCTAAAAACCTAATTTCAAATCTTAAAACAAACACCCCCTTAAAGCTTTATAGCTTGATTCAATTCTCCCTTTGATCATTATGTTATACTGCATATTTGTATTTTGTTTTTGTTACATTATATGATATGATATTAATCTTTGCTAATTAATCATGAAGACTCGTCTTCAACATCAGCTAATAAGGTCACTCGCGCACATTGGCCAATAATGAACAGCTTGAACCGGTACAAATCGTTGACAGAATGAGTACTATCTATTCATCACCATGTTATTTGTTATAAGCACACTACAGTTTGAGGCTCACCCTAAGCTTACAATTTGAGATTCTTATCAAAATTGAACATCAATATATATATATATATATATAATTCTTCACTCCATATAGCATTTATTGCATTCACATTTAAATTACATAATTTGAATATCATTTTTTTTGCATGGAAAAAAAACTAAATTGCACCGTATAACCTGCCCAATGGTCATCATATTCCACAAACAAATAAGAAGTGAATGGTGAATAAATTGGAAAAACTCAATGGTCTTCTTTGTTTAAGAAATGAAACCATCAACATTGAATACAATCGTTATTTATCACCAAATAACTATTGGCTTAATAACTTATATGGGTTAGCGCCATTTAACTTTTCGTTTCCATTGCTGTGTGTGTTAAACAAAATTATGGTGGATACTATTACTTCCACTTCCATTCTCAAATGAATTGTAACTGAAATGAAGTAAATTCCTTAAAGATTAATTTAATCCTACTTATAGAGAATTTTCCTTTGAATAAAATCAACACTACCAAAAAACGAAGCCAAAAACCAAGGCGATATAGAAAACATAGCTTCTCCAAATGAAACCAAGACAAGGCTTCTTGAAAAGAGACAAAAATCAGCGTATATTGGAGGAGTTGAGATCAAAAGAAAATCTATAATCCTATTATTACTCTATTTTCTCTTCTTTAGTTTTTTTTATTAATCTCTATTTTTGAAACAGTTAGATTAAAACTTCAATAATTATATTGAACTTTAATTCATGACAACATAATTTTTGAAATATTAATTTTAAGAATTAATCTTTTTATCATTTTAAAAATTAATTTAATTGAAATACACTATCAATGTCAAAAAGTTTTACATATTCATTCAATCATGTAATAACACATAAGCAAATATGATTACTTTTCACTCTCATTACTTGAAAAGTCATATAAAAAGAAGAGATTTAATTAGATAATAGTGTAAAACTCATTTACATTGTCAATGTATCAAAATTAAACTCTTTGATTTTATTTTTAAATCAAATATTTTTAATTTTAAAATATCTAATGCATGACCAATCCTAACGGAATTGACTATAAAATCTCTAAAAAAAATTCATGCAATATATTTTATTTAGTTTCATATAAGATATTAAACTTTTATCAGTTAACATTAATTTTAAAAGTTAAACTATAAATTAATACTTTAATGTGGGATATCATAAATACATTAATCATCTAGAATTATTAAAAAATGAAAAACTAAATTTATTTTTAAATCAAACAAATAAAATATTTTTACTGATAATTTTGTAAATTACATGTAGTATATTGTTTTGTTTATTAGTTAGTATTTTATTTTACTATTTATCATTTAATACGACTATAAATATTTGAAAATTATTTCTAATATTTTTCCACTTAGATTAAATGTGCTTTTATTATTATGCTTTTTCATAAAATTTTACTTTCTTAATTTAATTAACAAAGATTGTGCTACTCAACAAACTTTCTTCAAACTTGCTTAATTATACAAAATATAGTAAAAAAATAATAATTCCATATTATTACATATTAATATAATTATTAGAAAAATAAATGAAATCTCAAAAATTAAATAAATAATTATTGTTTTGAATTAAAAATTGTAACATATTTGTCATCTCTAATTGTCAATTAAAAAACTGAAATTTTTTTGTTTAAAAATTTAATTTCTTTTTATTTTTAAAGTAATTTTAATTCTCAAATTTTAAAAACATATTTGCATTGTCTATGTGTGCTTCAAAAAAATGAAAACATTGAAGACACATTGTTTTATATTAAAAAATTTCAAGAGGTTTAAAATACTTCTATATAAAGTTTAGAAATAACATCATGCACTCATTTAAATGATATTATTAATTGAATCAATTATTTCATATTCTATACAGTTGAAGATCTAGTAAAATAGTGTAGAGTCTTAGAATGTGATTGACAAAACAATTGATGATATATTGAACAAGAGCTTATATACTACAATTTACAATACTTTAATAAATTTGATTGAATTTCTAGATTATTGTTTGCAACAGAAAAAAAAAATATTAATTATACTCTTCTTTAGGAGCATAAATTTGTCATTAAAAATATGCAATGAAATATGACTATTTTTTATGCCTATGATATTATATAATAAATAATAATAATAAAAATAACTACATTGGTCACTATTGATTAACAAGTTAGTATTCTATGAATAGTTTGATCCATACCCGACAAAAGGAAAGAAATTTTAATTATTATGCTCCTTAAGAGCATAAATTTCATATTGAAAATGTCCAAGTGGAACAAAGTTGATTTTTAAGCACTGAGAAAATTATACAATTAAGATAAAAACAATTATGTGAAGTAATATTTGCACAATAGTTCTTATTCAATAAATAATTTTGGTAATAAATGACTCAAAGTGGCTTTTTCTTTAAGAAGAAGAAGAAAATAATTTTTGATAACGATATGTTATACAATAATAATAATAAACATAAGTTAAGACTATAATTAAATTATGAGAATTGTATTTGTCAATACGTATATTTTACTGTAGGGAATTATATATTGTATTGTCAATAGAATAACTTTAGGAAAAGGGTTGAGAATTTTTATAATTGTTATCAAGAAGTGCTTGAAAAAAATTTAGAATCAAGTAAGTTATGTTAAAATATAAAAATATGGTGAATCTCTTATCTTTTAATTAAAATTTGTAATTTGTAATTTGATTTAACGTCAATATAACAAGTAATAATAATTTTTATATGTATAGTGTACAATCTATAATTTATTATATCTTAATTTATTTCACACCTACATTTAATTTTGCTACAAGTTTACATTAAAATTTTGTTAAACATAATTATGCTTACATGATAGACAAAATGAGCAATTAGAATAATTTTATTATTAATATTGATATCTTAAATTGGTAATGCCAAACATACGCAATTGATGGTCCTACTAACTTAGTATATTACAAAATATTGATTTAAATCAATTCAAGAAATTTAAATAATTATATTGATATGAATGCAACATAAGTTGCTTATGAAAGGTCCATGATATTTTCATGCAAGAAAAAAGTTAAGATTAGTAAGAAAATTATATCAAGATCATCCCAAAATCATAAAGACGTAAATATCCAAACAGACTCCAAAATGCAAGACTAGCTACTAAATTCCTATAAAATGCATGATTTTCCTCTATAAATTCATGCACACAATAAAGTGGTCATTAAACTCCCTCAATAAAACAAATTTATTCTATAAATAGAATAACTCTCAAAATATTTTAACAATGTTCACATATAATTTTCATTTTCATATATTTTTTTTAAGTATTCTCATTAAAATAATTTAAAAAATATAAATAAATTTGTGCAACACCCGAGGTTGATGTGTAGTAATAATGATAATAGACTAGATTTACTAATTCCCATCTTGATAGAAATTGTTACTGTTGCCTGGAGAGGCATTGAACTGAATTATGGAAGAAGACCAGGCTGTCAAATATACTTAACCAATGAATTAAAAAAAGTTGATTTCTTTGAGCTAGATTGTAATGAAATTCTAGAAATTTATAATTATATGGATGATTTCTTTATTTTCATTTCTCAAAGAAAATATCTGTACTATGTGGATTTGATAATCAGAACATAGAATATATATATATATATATATAGACACAAACTTGTGTATAAACATTTCCATTACATTAAAGGACATATTATAATATTATACTACGATATGCCTCATTGGACCTGCAGTTGTCGCTGGTAATGGTGATTGGGGTTCCCTTTTGAAAAATCTTTAGAAGTTCTTGCACTAAATTTCTCTATCCTTCTAAGTTTTTTAAGTTTTTGTACTGATTATTTGAAGAGGCATATGCTGATAAGAAGTTGAAATAAACAACTACTACTACTTCTGCTATTCATACATATTTCTGTTGAAAAAAAAAAAAACGTGCTTTGTAGTTTATAAAGATTCAATATGCAGCTACTTCGTGGAAGCCCTGCAATTAGCTGATTTAATGCCACCTTTGTGACTTGTGGTATTTTCCAATTCCTCCCAATGTAATAATTTCTCTTGGTGACCTTGTAGCCGTTAGTACAGTGAAGAACCCTACGGGTCTGTAATAAATTCACACTAACATCCCCACTAATAGATCTTTATTTACATGTCCACTTCATCAACATCAGAATAATAAACACCAAACCACTTTGTGTCCAACTTACTCTTGCCAATTGCCAGGTCCCGTCCCTTTGAATTCCTCACTTCCATGTACAGTTTCAGTACTCTTCACTTAATTAATCCTTTATGCTAAATAAATGTTGAGAACACAAGGGTCACCAAACTTAGTAGTACTACCATCTATTCATACCCCATCATCACATGCAGTATAATTATATAAATTGGCCTCTTATCTTTCACCTGGTTCATCAAATGGTCACACCTGACACAGCATATCTCTTTCCCGGATTAGCTCTGTCATTATATTTTCACTCATCTCATGGTCATGGCATTCTCCTTGAAGCTGTTTGTTATGATATTCTTGTCAACATGGACGTTGGCCACAATGGTGATGGCAAGGCCAAGGCCTTTGAATTCCACTTCCAACCCCTCAACGCTACAATTATTGGAGGACAACAACAAATGCTGGGAGACATTGTTCGAGCTCCAATCATGCACTGGTGAGGTCATTCTCTTCTTCCTCAACGGCGAGACCTATCTTGGGCCCGGTTGTTGCCATGCTCTCCTCAACATAGCCCAACAATGCTGGCCCGATATGCTATCCACATTGGGCCTCACCCAACAGGAAGGTGATATCTTACGTGGCTATTGCGACGGCGCCCCCTCCTCCATCATCAACGAATCTCTAACATCTTCTATCACCGTCAATGCCTCTCATCCCATGTCCAAGTCCAACACCTCGGACCTTGTTTTAAACTGAGTTTTCCACCTCTCATAAGATGCATGCCAATATGCTATAGTTTCTCCATTACTTCATAATATAACACGGCCTATATACTAATGCTATATTTCTTTTCATTAATTCACTTCTGTTTTGATATATATATATATACACATATATTTTTTTTCTTTAATTTTAGTGACGGAGATCTGATGAGTAAATAATTTCTGGGTAAATTTATACTGCTTAATATAAACAGAGCCAATATACAAGCTAGCCTTTTTATATTGAAACCAAGTGCAGATTACAGAAACATCAACAACACAGCGTGACTTAACTCCCAACTGGCCTATTAGCTCAGTTGGTTAGAGCGTCGTGCTAATAACGCGAAGGTCGCAGGTTCGAGACCTGCATGGGCCATATAGAGTTACTTTGGTTTTGTTTTTCATTTCTTACGCTCATGGTCCAACTGGTCTTCCGTATTTGTCATGTCGGTATATATTCGGCCATGAAAACCCGGCACTTTGAAGGGAACATAAGTCTTTTTGATACTATTAATTTTAGATGATAATTCAATCATGCCATCAATTCTTTTTTCAGAATTCTTACAATCATGCCATGAAGTCTTTTTTCAGAATTCTTATTCCCTTCCAGCGGGATTCCATATAGTGAGATGCATCATTCTGTGCGTAAACCCCGCATTTAAAGGAATGGTAGACACCACCACGGCCTGGCGCTTCATGAACCAGGACCCCATCAATGTATATCTTCACATTCGAGGCATCAACGTCATGGATCACATTTAATTTAAACCATCTTCCCCACATGTCAGGAACCAGGACTGGTCTCGTATAATATGAAAGAGAACCATTGTGGGCACTTCTAATCATAAGAGTGGTGGCACGTGGAGGTGATGCCCCGAACACTTGCATAATGCACACCCCATAAGTACCACGCAGCACAAAACCCCGCGCTTCAAATTGCCATACCCCTGATGAATAATCGTAACCCTGAAAAGAACGCAAGACAATAAAATTGACAAGCAAATTAAAGTGCATATCAGTGCAATTAAACCATTAGCAACTGGTATATATATAAGCTTATAATTAACTTATGAATTACATTAAGTAGTTTGTCTACGTGAACGGAAAATATGAGGAGGATAGTTAATTAAGCTAAGGAATAGGAAATGAGATAATTGCTTACCTTAATGCCGATTTCTGTTCGGGGATTGGTTTTGCTATTTATGGAGTGAGGTTTGTCCGTGGAGTACACCCACAGCTTGTGCACTTCATTTACAAAGCTATAACGTGCACTTAAGGGTAGATCATAAGGCTTCTGAACTACTAAATTTGAGGGGCCTAGTGGGAGTTCAGTGAATCCACGGGTAAGGTTCACAGGCGAGCTACTTGCCCTGTGCATAAATGAATAGCAAAGAATTAAGTTCAGAACAATATAATAAAAAGCGTCCATGGCCTTGTAATTTTCCAAAAGGATAAATTGGGATAACTATTTGTATTTCCTTTTTGGGTCTAGGATACTAGTTGGGTTTGAAATGGATTATGGTCCCTGATCAAATAAGAGTGGGTATTTATATTGTGAGTCTCGAAAGGAGGAGGCAGTGTTTTAATACTTGACTAACTTGAGTTCTGGAGCACTATAGTTGTCTTGGGACCGGCCTCGCGTGGATGGGCTCCACTATTGAAAATTTGAAACAAGAATGTGGTTAGAAGAAATTTTTCAAATAGTAAATCACTATTTACGTGTGAAGAGTTTGGTATTGAGGAGAGATTTTTTAATGAGTAAACAGTAAAAATTAATATGCACCCGTTAAGGAATTTTTTGGTGGCTGCAATGCACAAATCGTGTTCAGATTGTGCGTTGCTTCTATAAATAGAGGAGCACAACGTTCAGTTACAACACACAAGCAGAAGTAGCAAAAAAATTAGAGAGCTACAAGTGAGAGAGAGTATTATTCTCTAAGAGTGAGAAAAAAAATAAAGAATGTGAGTAAATCCCAGAGAATGTAATGTATGGGTATATACACCGGGAATATTTTAGGTATTATTTTTATTACTACTTGGTACTACAAAATTATAGTATTTGAATAGGAGGGTTATTACCAGGATACACTATATTTACATCTTGGGTTGGAGAGTGTGGAAAGGATATTTTGTAATTATCCTAAACATAGTGGAATATTTTTCAGAGTTTGTCCCGTGATTTTTCCTCTGATATTTGGGGGTTTCCACATTAAAAATTTGATGTGCAAAATTTCTTGAGTGAATAGTTATCAGTGGGCCCTGCCATGAATAGTGACCAGCGGGTTCCACAATGAATAATAATATGTGGATCCCACTGTAGAAAAATTTATTATTCACCAATGATACTTATTTTTGCTGTAATGATTAGTAGATTTAATTTTATCAGATTTATTTTTTTATTTTTGATTTTTTTTGAAAAAATTGGAATGTATACTTAAATTCTGTTTCAAAATTAAACATACACCAATAATCATCCCGAAACCAAAGTTATGATTTAATTTTGTTTTCTGAAGAAGGGTATTATGATAAGACTAATTAAAACTTCAATACAATTGGAGTGATAATAGACATATAGGAGTGACAATAGCCACTCCCTATATATATATATAGGATTAGGATCAAGTTACACTGGTGTAACTTTAAGTAAATGTTACATCATTAAATAATTTCTTATTAGTATAAATTTTTATAAAACCTACCGTTGGATTAGAAACTCACATTGTATAGATTAAATCTGTAAAATTTCAAATTAATCTAAAATTGTTTAGTATACTTTTTATGTACATTAAAATTAACGTAATATATATACTTAAAATAAGTAAGAATAAGAGCCATATGATCGCATTGCTATTGATATTTAATTTTTATGAAATTTGACATAAATAATCTTTATGATAGGTAATTATAGTTCAACGGCTTGATCGATAAAAAAATAATTTTATTAGAAGTTATAAGTAGTATAACTTTACTTAAAGTTACACCAATATAATTTGATCTTAACCATATATATGTGTGTATATATATATATATACACACACACATGCTGAGTCTGGAAAGGAGAGCAGTGTGCCCAGTTATGGAGGACTAGTTGTTGAGTGGCTCACCTCTAATTAAGCATCTTAATTTGTCCGTGACTTTTGCTACCGTCTGGACTTTGGACCGGTCTCGTTGTCTTCCTTATGAGCGGATTGTACTATGCTAATTAATTAACAAGAGAGAGAGCTTGTTAATTAGTACTGAACTTCAACTTTTCTAATTAAGTAGCTTTCCCAGCTTATTACTTTTTGTTACCTCAAGCCGTATCTTTAACGATTTGCTCAGCTTCGTCCAGTGGCTTGCAGGTTCCAGACGGCACTTCATCTATCCGAGATAGTGGTGTCTTCTTCTTGACATAAAGATTCGGGGTTGTTTTCTCAATATTGAAATTTGTTTTTTGAGATATATTTTGCTGGTTACTTTTGAAAAAGTCAGGTTCACGGACTTCATTAACTACTATAAAACAAGCAGAAGACATAAGAACTGATATCTGTACGAGAAAAATCGCTGTTGAAAGAACGTGCAACTTTTCGTCCATAATACAAATGTTATTTTGATACAAGATAAATATTTAGGTGTTACAGAAACCATTTTCTTTATTAGATTTATTAATTGATATATTGATTTTTTTTTTGTGGATCATTGTTTTTTTTTCCTTTTTCTTATTCAATTAATAAATTAAACAATACAAATATTTTTCTTAGTCTGTGAGGACCCAAAAATTTGCAACTTTACATCCATAATACAACAAGTTATTTAGACACAAGATAAATACTGCTATGAAAAGAGAAAATATTTTATCTGTTTGGTTTATTAATTAATATATTGATTTTGCGGTTCATTGCACCTAAGAGTTTCTCAAATATTATATACTCTTGGTTAGTGTCAGTTAATTATTATTCGATATTAGTCCTCAAGTGAGGTCTTAAGATCAAGTATGAATTGCATTAAAAAAAAAATTCGTTGCAAAATTTTTTTCGCTATCATGATTTTTTTTTGGGGGGTCAACGTTTTAATGACTTTGTGCAACCCAAATTAAATAAATAAGTTCAGAAGGCTACAAAATAGAGAGGCCATACAACACACCCGAAATATTGGTGTTGATATTATATCATACTACGGTGTACCTGCTGGTTTAGGAATTGCTGATGCAGCATAAGAGGCCATGGCATCGCAGGCGTATATTCCGGTAGAGGGTTTTGAGTTTTGTTGGGGTAAGAAGGAGGCGGCTCCTTGTGTTGGGAAGGGGACTATGCTCTCTAAAGATGTCAAAATGGGTTAATCCACTCCGTTTAGGCTAGTATCACTAAAAGCCCATGAAACAGAAGTGAGATAGGTCAGTCCACTAAAATAAAATAAACTGAACTAGTCAACTCAGTTCATTTTGGGTGAGCTAGCAGGCTATCTTGCTAAAAAAAATTTAATAATTTGATCATTTTGTTTACAATTTTTTTTCAAAAGAATTTTTCATTAATTGATACATGCCCAAATTTTTAATATCTATAACAATTATGCATCAACTCGTTAAATTTAATGTAAAATTAATTTATTACATACAACGAAAGCGTTTTGTCCCTTTTTTTTTGGTGAGAAACATGTTAAATTTGGTTTGGATTTGGTCTCATGTATCTTTGGTTTAGGCCTTTGAAGCTGTTGTAAAATAAAGACTAATAAATTATAAATTTTTTTATTTAAAAAAAAACAAAAAAATAGGCTTGACCTTTTGGTTAGGCTTGCCTCAATCCGCCAAAATCCGCAGGCTAAGTGAGGCGAGTTAGATGAACTGAAATTTTTTGGCAAACTTAAAAATTCAACTCTGTCCACTAAAAATGGCAATTTTGGCGAACCAATCTCAGTAGCCGAGCCTGTTTTGACATCTCTAATGCCTCCCTAAAATTTCTACTTTCTTGATAATTTTCTTAATTTTTTTTAATTGGCCCCTCTATTTTTTTTTGTTAATTCCTACAAATATTTTTTAACTAGATGTTTAAATATCAAATAATATGTTACACATGGTTGATCGGTGGTCTTTGCATATAGGTGGGACTATACTATATGGCTGGTCTTGGTTTAGTGTATCTTATGTCTGGATCTTATTTTGCTTTCCCTTGGGGTTAACTGATTAAGCTTGTATTAGTTATATATATAAACACGCCCGGAATTTCTAGATTTAAAGTTTTGTATTAGTGTTCATTTATTTTCTTATGTTTAGACTGGCTTTCTAGTTCATTTTTTTTTATATATTAAAATTAATTCAATAATTTATTTTCGGTTATTGACCCGAAAAAAAAACAATCACTAAACACCGATCCTGTAAAAATTTAAACCCAATTGAATGAAAAAAATATGTTATTTACATTTTTATTTTGGTTTTTTGAATTTTACTACGTATACAGTCATAAAAATCAAAGTAAGAAAGTATACATGAATAACAAGAAATTTTTATATTCTCCGAGAGTAAACAACATAGAATAATATTATTTATGTAAAAATAACTGGTTAAGCTTGTTTCCTATGATTTAAAATGAGTTGCCTACGCGCTACCCCGCATATTATTTTTGTTTGAAACATGAGGTGATTGAGCTCGACTTGAACCAGCAATGATAGGTATTTTATTCATCAAGGAGCCACGTTAATTATTAGTGACTGCACATTTCGATTTCATCTAACGTAACCAACCAAATATTCCACGAAAGAGAGAGATACATAAATATATAGGCAAATTAAAGGTAAAATTCAGACTGAAAGCTCAATAGGAATCTTGTTGGAAAACTCCTTTCCACCGGGACTCCATGCAGTGAGAAGGATTATCTTGTGTATAAACACCAAACTTGAAGTAATGGAAGGTACCGCCCTGACCTGGTGCTTCATAAACTTGAACCCCATCAACATAAACCTTCAAGTTGGAAGCCTTCACATCATGGATCACATTCAACCGAAACCATCTCTCCCAGATGTACGGAACCAGCACTGGACCCTTATAATATACAAGTGAACCGTTATAGACCCTTAACATAGGAGTTGTGTTTCGCCCAGGGTGTGCCCCAAAAACTTGCATGATACACACGCCAGAAGTACCATAGGGCACTGACCCTTGCCCTTCAAATTGCCATAGCCCAGAGGAATAATCGTAGCCCTGAAAATTAAAATACATCCATTTTATTATGAGCCACATATAATACGTAATTAATTATATATGTTTGAGCAAAGGAGAGATGGTTTAATTTACACTAATGAGGATTTCTGATCTTGGCTTCGTTGGGCTATTTCGGGAGAGAGGTTTGTCCGTGGAGTATACCCACATCCTGTGCACTCCTTGTTTAAAGCTGTAGCGTGCGTTTAAGGGTAAATCGTAGGGCTTGTGGTGATGGAAATTGGAGGTGTTCAGTGGGAGTTCAGTGAAACCGAGTGTTAGGTCCACTGGGGAGCTGCTTGCACTGTGCATGATATGAAAAATAAACAATCATGCTTAGAAAAGCAATTTGATTGAGACTACCCATATCTTTTCGATCGATATGAGGAATAAAATATTTTAATGCGTCAAGTTGAGGGTGGTTAAAAATGATGACGAGATATGAGGATTGAAGGGCGCCTTTAGGGGCTGTATCTACTCGAAGGCTGGATTGGATTCTCTTGCAAAATTGGGTAGCTTGTGCTTGTCCAGCTGCAGCCTATTTATAACTCCTCAAAAGTTTCTATGTTATTACCTGCACTAACAAAAAATTAAAAAAAAGGTATTTTCAAGGTTCTTGATATTTAGGAATGTTTGGATTGATGGATTTGAGTGAAATGAAATGGAATTGAGCGAAATATTCATCAGCTCTATTGTTAGGATAACTTAAAGTTAGATAAAATAAAATGGAGATGGATGAAGTCCTTCCACTTAATTTCATCATATTTCTCTATTTTTCTTCCCTCAAATTGGGTGAAATGGGATAAAATGGAATGGAATGAGTTGTTAAATTTAATAAAATTACTACTTTATCCATATTATTGATATTACTCTAATCTAGCTCAAGGATATTATAGAAATAAAAAAATTATAACCTACAATTCTGGTTCATTCAATTGCTATATCCAAACAATAGAGTGGAATTTTTCTCTATTCCATCATAAAGATATTCAAACAACCACTCCATTTCACTCCATTTTATTCCACTATGCTTCGCTCCACCATGTTTCATCAATCAAAATATACTTTTAAAGTGTTAATAAAAGTATTGTCAAGAAAATAATTTTGACCATTGAAAATATTTATAAACTTTTATCAACAATTATAACATGTAAAAACTATTCAAAGTGATCATTTTGAGTATTTTTTTACATATAATAATTGTCAATAAAAGTTTGTAAGTTTTTACAATCACTTAATATTAAAATTATTTTTCTTAACAATGCTTTTATTGAAATTTTAAATGTCAAGAAGCATTGAAAATGCTTATTTTTTTGGTAGTACTATTTATTTAATAATTTGTATAAGTTTGACTCTCTGCTTTAATTTCCTGCTGAGAGTTTGGACCAGTTCTTATCGAACAAAAGGTGATCGAAGAGGTTTAAGGACTGCCGGTGCTTTCCGCATTTGGGCAATTTTTATATGTTGGTACATTTTATATTCATCGAAGCAGCCTTCAGCCGAGTAATAAGAACCTTGTAATTAAGGATATTCGTATCTAATTTTGATCATCTTCTATTGTTCTTTTTCTTAAACATGATAATCTAGTGCCAAAGGGAGAAAAAGAAAATACAGATCATTCTTGTGCACGACATTTTGAACATATAATGGTAGATCTAAGAACAATATATTTTGGTAAATATTCTTTTTTGTTGGTCTGGGGAAGTATGTTTTTTAGGAGGATGGGCCCGAAAACCTTGGGGCTCAGATTTCTCACTGAGAACATATTACTATGCATTAATATACGGGCCTCAATTTTTGAAAGGCATTGCCTAAGGAATTTGCCACATCTATCACAAATCACAAATACGGTTATGGTTGTACTTTTTGTTCTTGTCACAGTTCGATTGTTTGTCGAATGCTAGGAAGTTGTAACAGTACGTTGAAGCCCAAATACTTAACTAAATAAGTCCATAATCATGTTAGGAAGCCCAACCAAAAGTCTTTTTTTTTGTGATCCGGCAACTTTGACCAAAACGAAGAAGTAGCTATCGATGTCTTTCGACCAAAAACATAAGTTAGCAATATCTTAGACCAAAAATAAATAGACGCGGAGTTAAAGATGAAGATTTTTGTTTGACCATTAAAAAAAAAAGAGATGAAGATTTTTGGTATATATACGAATATATATACGCATCAATCTTTTAAATATTTTACTCTTTTGAGTTGTACTTTATATGGTTTTAGTCCTCTAAAATGAAATTGATAAAGTAAAAAAGTAAAGGGTTATACTTGATATACTACATACATTTTGATTTTACTTTATAACAATACAATTCGTAATATGATTGCCAGATTTCTATTTAAAAATTTGTTAAAGTTATAAAATATTAGTATTTGAATTTGGCACTACTATGAGTTACTCCCTCTTCAATTAATTCATCATATCGGATAAATCTAAATAATAAGGAATAGAATCATAATTATTAATTAATAATTCTACATATTGTTACCCATGGTATACACGATCGTATTCCGTAATTGACAGGCATCAAAGGCAGGTACCTCATTAATGGAAACCGACAGGTGTTAAAATACCTACACTGACAGTGTTACTGATTCTAAAGATCTTCGTTCTAAAACAAAAGAATATAAAAGCAATCACTTTCTAGATTTTGTTTTAGGCAAGTTTTTTTTTCAAAAAAAAAAACTTATTGCATTTAAGGTTGACTTATAGATTTTCTTTTTGACTTATAAAATTATATTGATCAAGATTTGAAATGAGATTTAAATATAAACCTAGACCTTATGCATATTATTCGAACTCTTTAACACTATACCAATTCCAGTGGCTTACTCATTGACGCATTTAAGTTGGAACAAAAAATTAATAATTTTCAAGAGTTTAAATTTTTACAATTTTGTTATGCATCTAAAATTAATCTATACTTGCTAACAATAATGGATATTTTTTGCTTTGATTTTAATTTATCTTTTTTGAGAAATTATTGTAATAATTTTTTGTTTATTATTTCATTTTAATATTTTTAAAATTATATTGATTATGATGAGGTCTGAACCTAGAACCTCATATATAGTATTCAAACCAATTACTACTAGATTAGTCTCAATAACTTTATTATTATTATTAGAAGATTTGAAGAATGATAATAAAAATGATAAAACATATATCTTTTTAATAATTTAGATATTTATAGATAATATTATCTCCTAAATAAATAGTGAAATAATATTTCAAAATGAAAAGGAGTTATGGGCTAAAAATAAAATGGCAAAATAATGCCTTAGAGTAGTCTTGTTATTTATTAGGATACGACTAGGGAAGACCTTGGAATCTATACAACCTGTCTTTATTTATTTATTAATAATTGATTTTAGGGTTTATATAATAACTAATTGCTTAATGACCACAGGCTTTTGGTGGGTTTGTTTCGAATTTTGGAAAAAAAAAACTATTATAAAATTTAAATTTTATATTGATTGAAAGAAACTATAAACTATTTTTTATATTTTAATTATATAAAAATTATTTAAATAAATAAAAGTGATTTTTATAAGTGAAAAAAAAGTGATTTTTAGGATCAACATCTCATTTAGATGAGGCTTTTCATAAAGTGCTAATTTATTCGTATACTATAAATCTATTTAAGAAAATAAATACTGACAAAGGTCTAGAAACAGCTGCATCTGAAGATGAGTATGGAACCCTCGGCATCATGTAAGGAAGAATATGACCCTTGCCCTTACCATCTCACTGCAAGCACAGGATATTATTGGAGGAAACAAATCCTACGTGGCATTAAGTTAATGGCCAAATTTGCGACGTACCAGTTCAAGCCAAGCGCAAGACACCAAACACGCATCTCAATATTCTTGCAATTATTATGCGTGAACTGTAGAGTAGAGGCCACGCCGAATATATTTTCTTTTTATTTCCACGTTTTCCTCCTCAAAATAAAGATTTCAAAAAGGAATTTTCCTTAAAAAAAAAAAAAAGAAAACGAATTGAATGGAGTTGATCTGGTCCGTGAAGGCAGAAGTCAAAATACATACTGTAACAGTGAGTCTCTTTCCTCTTTCTCTCTCTATGGTTTTTTGTCCGTTCATGTATCTCTCTTTCCCCTCGTGCCAGTTTGCCCACAGCAAAGCAAACGAATAGAAAACAGCCTCGCATCGCACCAAGTAAGGGTGCTGGTATTGGTCACCTGGCAGTGGCACACCCCTTCTCTTCACCCTTGCCATTCCTCACTCCTACCTCTACCTACCTACGTACATACATACATACATACACCCACACGCTTCATATTAACCAAACCAAACTGAAAAATCAAAATAAAAGAAATAAATTAATTGAAGGTTTTTTTTCTTCTCGAATATACTCCTCCCTGTTCTCAATACTGTTGTGTTGTGTTGTGTTCCCCCATTATCCACAACTTGACCTTCCATCAATCGCAATTCAACATATTTTACCAACCCTCTAACCCCTTTCTTCCACTCCCCCCCGATCTGCCACCCCATCCCTCAGATCTATGCCGTTTTTGTTCCTATTACTCCCTTGTCGTTTCGATCTATCCCATTCCGTACCTCTTGCCGTTCATCACTTTTCACAACCTAACCTCTCGCTTTGAAACCCTCCCTAACGGAACCCACCGCTTTTCTCAGATTCCCTTCGTGCGTTTTTTGCGTCTTCTCCTTGCTCCACTTGAAATCAAAGAAGCTCTCTCATATTCTGTTATTCACTATTGCTGTTTCTCTGATTGATCGGTTTCTGAAACCTCGCTTTCGGTGTTAGCATAACGCTTCGGGGTATGGATTTGGACGATTTCCGATCCATATTGGATACGGCGGGGGTGGACGTGTGGCTGTTCATCGACACCGCCATCAACGTCGCGTCGTTGGATTGCGGCGACGAGTTGAGGCGCCGGAGAGACGGAATCATTGAGCGACTTTTTCTCGCCACCACGGCTCCTCCGCCTTGCCGGAACTGCGAAAGCGATCGCAATCCGAGGTCCAACGGCCACCAAATCAAGAAGCAGACCAGCCCTAGCCCTAGCCCTCAACGACAACAACACCACCAGCAGCGCCGTGGAGGTGCCGCTGCCTCTCCGGCGACGCCGCAGTCTCTCGGGAACGACAACGGCGACGCCGGCGATGACGAGCTAGATCCTTATGGAGGATTGTTCGATGACGAGCAGAAGAAGATTCTAGAGATTAAAGAGCAGCTCGAAGACCCTGACCAGGTGCTGATTAATCACTTAATTTTTTTTCTTTTATAATTTTTTATTTAATCGATGTTTTCTAGTCAGATGATCAGTTATGAATGCGCTACCATAGCATATTATGTCCATTTTTTTAATCCTTGAATTTCCGCTTCAGTCTGAAGATTCGTTGGTTGAATTGCTTCAAAATCTTGCGGACATGGATATTACATTCCAAGCGTTAAAGGTAACTTCCGTTTTGGAACTTTTCTCTATTTTATTTTGTTGGTTGAATCCCTTTTCTTGTGTAACGGTGTTTGATTCCTTCAGGAGACTGACATTGGAAGGCACGTGAATAGGTTACGGAAGCATTCATCCAATGACGTTCGCAGATTGGTGAAGCTACTCGTCAGGTTTTCCGGAGAGACATTTATAATCTTAGTATTTTTTTTGTTTTGTTTTGTTTTTGCATTAATCAATTAACCTTGTCTTATTTGCGAGATTGATTGAATTCGTTGAGTTTGTTATTTGCAGGAAGTGGAAGGAAATTGTAGACGAGTGGGTGAAGTTGAATCAACCAGCTGGTGGAACAGCTTCTCTCATGGGTAATCTCAACTAAAATCTTTGGGAGAATTTCTGAGTTAAAAGTAGAAATTCAAGTGTTGATTGGGTTTTAAAGTGGTAATTTAATGATGATAATGTTGGCGTGACATTGGCAGCTGATGGGGACTCTCCTCCGCTGAAAACCACCCAAAACGGCCATCATCAGGTCTTGGATAATACCTTTTTGGCAAGCGCTTTTCACTAGGAAAGTTAACGCCTTGTTTGTTTGGGTTGCTAATATTATTCTATAATACTATTCCTTTTTGCAGATTCCCGATTTTGCATACTCGCCAAATCCACACAGTGAGTACAGCATCTGATTCAAATCTTCTCTTTTTGTTTGGTATTTCTCTGTTGTTTGGATTTGGCCGGTTCGTTACGTTGTAACATTATGCCTTTCTGCTCGCTGACACAGATGGGAGTTCTGGGTCTGACCGTAACACCTCAGAAGCAGAACCAAAACCAAAAGTGATTCCTCGCAAAGAGGCTCCTCCAAAACCAACGCCGCCACCATCAGTCCCTACCCCTGCTTCCGCTCCCCAAAACGTACGGACTTGATTTTTATGACCCCTCCGAATATGGTTGCTAAAACTGTGGAGGGTGAAAATAGAATATACCAATAGTTAGGATCAAAAAATGCAATGTATGTGGGGCTTAGGTAAAAAGTATCATAGGGATGTTCTTGTTGATCTTATACAAAGTGTGAAGTGGTCCTCACTTATTTGTTGTAATTGCAGAGACAGAGAGAACAGAGAGAGAGCAATTTTGATGCCGAGAGGCTTGCTTCAGCAAGAAAGCGGCTTCAAGAGAATTACAAAGAGGCTGAAAATGGTGGAATTCTCGTTTTCCATAGTTTTCATTTTCTTGCCATATAGTTCACTACTTTGTATATACTGACGGGTGGTTTCGTGTGTGTCTGTTTGTGCGGTGTATAGCCAAAAAGCAAAGAACGATTCAGGTGATGGACATCCATGAGCTACCAAAGTCAAAACCCAAGAATGCCTTCTTTGGAAAGAACAAAGGCGGCGGCGGTTCACAGGGAAGGCACTGGTGATCCCATGTTCCAATTCTTTGGTGCCATGTTACGTGTAAAAAAGGCTTGTGGGGGGTGATGATGCCGGATAAAATCGGCCCGGCTCATGCTTGTGGATTTTTCATCCCCAAGAGAAACCTATTTTTCTTGTGGTTTTTATTTACTTAAATTAATAATAACCAGAGGGAGGGAAGAAAAAAAAAAAATTCCACAATATTAACTTTTCGAAAGGGGGACTAACCAAACCAGCTTTTGTCGGTTTGGTGAAGAGCACGTGATCTCAGGAACCAGGATATAGATGAAATGGTAGTGTTTTGGGAATTGTTTTCTTTAAGACATACTACAAAAACACTGGTTTTTTGGAATCAAAAGTTTGAAATACTCTCTGGGGATAATGGTGTCTTGTTCTGTTAAAAGAGATAAAGCCGTTTTGTTTTTCAAAGATAACGGGGAACAAGTCAAGAAGCGACCATACTTAACAATTTGCGCGGGGCCGGGTTCGGTAGGTGCGAGTCCGGTTGGTGTTGTAATTAATTAGTGTCTCGACAGTGCTTAGTTGACATGTGCGCACGACGTGGCTCTTTTCTTTACGCCAAGGAATGTGTCTTTTATGATTCAGTTACTCACATGAGCTGGCTTGGTTCTTTTGTGAATCTGTTTGCTCGTGTTTGTTTCTTGATCACGTCAAACCTGTAAAGCCTTGTATTAATTTATTCTCATCAAGGTTTTCGAAAAATTGAAGTTAAGCTAATTGTCAGTTTAAATCAATCAATTTTTTATGTATTCTGGCATTTCAATTATAATTTTTGTCCAGATGTCCTTTCAAACAATCTGAAATGGTGAATTTAACACGTTGAGTTGAATAATGGACGTCCAAGGAGAATTTTTGAGGTCGGGGCGGTACAAATGGTCACCCTCCAAGTACTGATTACACTCTTCAGTTGGCACCTAGCATCCTCCACAAGAATAGAACGAAGACCTGAAAAAACAGCTTTTATACATGTTATTTTTTTCATTATTTGTGGTAACACATTGTTGATTTGAGAATTCATACATTGTATTTTATAAAACTTTTCGATATTTCAAATTTGAAGTAATGAATTCTTTTATAATGTTTAGAGGTATTTGACATATTCATTTTTATGTTTATTTTTTCAAAAAATTTCCATGAATGAATTATTAAAATAGTTGATATTATATTTGATAATTAGATTCATAAGAAATATATTCAATGAAATATTATTGAACAGCATAAGTGCATTAAATTGTGCATATACTTGAAAATAGATTCATTGCTTATATGTTTGCCTTTTTGCCTTTTCAGAAGTTCCTTATTTTGTTAAAATAAAAAAAATAAAAGTGGAAAAATAATTAAGGGATCAATTTATTCTAGAAATAAATCTTGCATGCTTTGTCTATCACTATTGAATTATTTTTCATATACATTTAATTTTACCAATTCAATTAATAAATTGTGTGATATTATCTTTATGATTAAGTATATCAAATTTTATTCAATCAAGTATGTCAATAGTACCTCTTCAACTAAATGAATTCTCATCGTATATAAAGAAAGATCAATTTAAAATTTTACATAGTGTAAGTCAAACACAAATCGTATACTATTAAATAATCATTTTTTATTGGATACATTTTTGACAAAATCTATGGTTGAATTGGAAGTACATATGTAATAGATCATGTATATATATTATCAAATTAACCCAAAACTTTTAAATACAATTTTCATAAATATTAAAATTAGTATAATAACTTAAATTAAAAGATTAAATTATCTCTTTAAAGGAAAAAATTATAATTTCCTGAAAAAAGGTTGGAGATAGATAAAAAGACAATCTAAATTATTGCAAATAGGATACAATTGCTACGAGTTAATTGATGCTTTATTGAAATTCTAAAAGTATGTACAATATCTTTGCATAATATATAGACAAAAATTAAATAAGATGGTGGGTCAGGAAAATAAAAAATTGAAATGTGCCTATTAAGTTGTTTATTTTTTAGTCTATATTAAAAGTATGTTGTACAAAAATATTGTACATATATCATTTTTCATTCAAAAATGATAATTATTTTAAAATAAAAATGAAATCCTAAAATGACAATTAATATGAAAGGGAGAAAGTATATTCAACAACGTTTTTTCATGAAAATTTTGACAAAATCATCATTGGATTGAAAATTCATACGTTAGAGGTACTGTTAAGAAATTTTCAAATTAATAATAAATCTATTGATACAAATTGTGTGTACATCAATATTAATACAATAAATACTTTTTTAAATTTACACATAAAGAAAAAATAAAAAATAAATGTATATGAACAAGAATAATTTGATTATTACATTCTTATTGACGTCTCTTTTTAAATTCAACAAATATGATTAACATAATAAATTATTAATATTTAACAATTGGATTAATAAGAACTATGATCAATAAAAAATTATAGAATGTATTAGTTTATCAAATTTTACATTAGTATCAATTAATCTTCACCCTATATAACTAAGTATCAAGTAAGAGAATAATTTATAATGAGAATAAGGAAAATAAATCTTTACAATTAAATCTTATATAAATAACTAAGATTAAATAAAAGGTATTAAAAGTCAAATGACAATTTACTATAAAATAAAGTGGAATGGGTATTTAAACACACTCACTTGATATTGTGATCTACTCTTTATCATTCTTGTAAGGTGTGGATGTGTTTATTTTGGATTTTGAAAAAAGTGATTATGAAATATAAATTTTATGTATAACTGAAAAAAATCAAAAATTGATTTTTTTTTCTAGAAGCTATTAATTTTAGCTTTTATAAAAAAAAAAAGTTAAAAACTAATTTTTTAAAAATTTTAAATATTTTTTAAAAATTGTCTAAATGTACGAAAAGTAACTTTTTTGGGTGAAAAAATTGATTCTTAATCAAAATAATCACAAACAAATGCACTGTAATCATTGGAGTTTATTTTTTCTCATTCTCATGACTAATAATTCTTTATTCATCCTGTTTGATAATATAAAATATATTAAGTGAGAGGGATAATTATTTATGAGAATAAAACGAATAATCATAACTATTAGATTTTACATAAATTGTTAAGATTAACGATCTAAATTTGATGTATCATTAACATAGCCATATTAATTGTGTGTAGTCATATCATTAAATTTATATGGCTTTGGTAAAAGATATGATTTAAATGTTTGTTAGTATAAAATTTTTTCATTAATAATATGTCTGAATTAAATTATGTTTTATTTTAAAAGAATACATAATCATTTAAAATACTCACGTTATTTCATATCATAGTTTCAACAATTTATTTGATTAAATTTTCAACTATTTGTATGAGATTCAAAGATTAAAATTTATTTCTCTAACTTTTAATTTACATAAATCACTATTTTCAATTCATGCATGCCGTGTACTGGTGTTATCTTCTTTCTACCTTTTTATTGTTGCAGCTTGATCTGAAGTCATCACAGTCTCTTCTTTTATTTTCATATGTTCACATCCTTGTTTATAAATCTATGCTAAGTAGTATGTAGCCAGTTTATATATTACTATTTGTTTGTCATGCCCTTATGATTTTGAGATAGAGCGGTGTTCTTGCACATAAATAGTATTCGTCAGAGCTTCGTAAAAGATAATGCGAGAAAGCACAAGGCTGTATATTAATAAAGGAAGAACAAAGATAATATTTTAATATCTTTATTTCAATTAACAAAATTTAAAAATAAGCTTGAATAAAAATAATATTATAATATATATATTAATCAAAACACAGTTTTATTTGGATTGAGTTTCATATCTACTAATCAAAGCATATCAACTAAGAAGACGAAAACATATTATTATTTTGAGACGTTGACGATGGTTATTTCAGTTATCACTCAATTGCATATTTTAGAGAAAGCACAATTCTTTCGCACAATCCAGTTAAGGCTGAAATATAAGAAACTATCTCCGAAAAAACGAATGAATTCATCTTCTTCTATCTCCACCTGCACTTGGGTTTGATTCGTACCAGAATGTAATGTATCAGATCGAATAAAAAAATAAAAAAAGGTCTTTTAGGTCTTGTTTGAACACTTTTCCATTAATTGTTTAGACAGAATACTAACATTGACTTCAAATAATTATTTCGTAAGTTTATGGACCATGTTATATTTTTTGATATAAAAAGAAAGTTTATGGACCATGTTATTAATTGAGTTTGTAGACACAGGTCCTTACATTTTAGCCTCTAATTTTGAATCTTGCTCTTTTCGTTCATGCAACTATTTAATTTGATTGAAACAGGTATCACTGTTAACAAAACGGTGCTCGAGTAGCAGTATCAAACATACATCCTTACAAAGTCTCTTTACAAACCTAACACTTGTATTCAAGTTGACTTTTGTGACACTTCCGTTGGATGAAAAGTGAAACGAGAGCATTAAGCAAGTTTACAAAACAACTGACTCAATGGTCGCAAATAATAACTAGGAAAATAATAAGAATAGTGGGTCATCGTTACCAAGTGAAAAAAAAACTTTAGCGCCCGGGGAGCAGAAAAAGAAGAAAAAAGAGATACAATCCTTAAAAAAATTTAGTTGACATCGTATTGTATGGCTCATGCCCCTTCAAAATCAAAAGTATGGGTCATCGCCATATTATGATCACATGCCAACACAGCATGCAAGAGACCAAAACTCATATCTATCCCAATAGTAAACATCATATATAATGTAATCATCTCTCTGAAAGTTTTACCTAACTACTACATCCGACTCAATTAGGTGACTTATTGCTATGACCAAATAGTAAGAGAATATATAAATGTTGAAACGAAAAAAATTTCAATTGAACCGTTAGTACCCTGGCCAGCTAAAACTACAATTCCGTGCTACAAAAGAAAACATTCACCACCTCATTTTGTAGTCCTGAGCAATGAGAATCCCAAATGTCCTATGTTGGAAATCAAGAACCCAGGTCCAAACATATCAGGAACCACTCAGTTTTGCATCTTAGGCTCTTGTGCTTTCTTAAAGCCATCTAATATGCCGTCAATTAGCTTGTCCTTCTCCGGTAAGAGTGGGTCAGCAACAAATGAATAGTTCTTTTGATATCTTTGCTTCTCTCTGTAGTTCCCTGAAGGAATTTTGGAAAGGGCACCCCGAGTCGGCTCCGGCGATGAGTTTAAAATATCAGTCAGAGAATCGCCAAAGATGTCGATTTTGTCTGACTTCTTGAAACTACTCTCTCCTTCCTTACTGCTGTGCCACAAATCCAGAGCTTGCCAAAAAGAACTTTCTTGTTCATTAAATTTTGGCCTTCCTTGCTCTTCCGGTTGAGTTAAACAGGAACTATCTCCTTCAGTTTCAGAAGAATCATAATCTGAGCCAATGGGTTCATAATCTGGATACCTTGAGGTACCCAGTTCTTTGGCTTCCGGACTTAATAGTGATTCTAGATCACTCTGATAGGAATTGTTGGCAGAAACAGGACCTAACTCCTCCCATGGAGAGTCAATGCTATCATCTTTTGAAGTGGAATCAGCAAATTCACAATCTGAGTTGGAGACAGCATGACTAGCATCAGTTTCTTGAGTTTTGAGGATTGAAGTTTCCTGATCAGAATCACAAACAGCAGGAACTGAAGGGAAAATATGACTTGACTCTACTTTAGCACCAGGCATTGTCTGTAACAAGGATGCCAACTTACTATAACCAAGCTTCTGTATTTCAAGATGATAGCCATACCTCTCAATAAATAGTTTTCGGAAACAAGCAATATTGTATCCGTCTGGATGTTCCCTCAATATTTCATTCACAAGTTTCTGACAGTCTACTAATATATCATTTCTAGACCTCTCAGCATATTTTGTTTCAGTGGCAGGTGTGGAAACTCTAGTATCAGGGATATTCTGATGGTGTTTCTCTACATCATGTTCAAATGATTCCTGCGAGCTGGAGCTGGACTCTGATGTTCTGCTTAAAAACAGAGATCTCAAGCCATTGGCACCATGAGATAGGCCCATCAATGAGCTCTTCTGAGCAGATCGAGTTACCCTAAAAGGATATGCTTGGGAAGGGCTTTCCTCCAACCATTTTTTATCTGTTATTAATAAGTCCACCAGTTGAAGGATATCCTTTGCAGTGAGAGATCCGAGAAACAGGGGTCCATCCTTAAGTAATTTATGAGCCAAATCCTCCCTGACATAAACAACATATGGCAGAATATTACAATTTAGTCTTTCAACAAGTATGAGTACCTACTAGCTGCATGATGATCATCATAAAAAATTGAAAGCGTCACACAGGTTTCAACAGAAAAACATTATGATAATATCAATTTGCCACATTCAGTCATAAGAAGAAAGTAAACAACAAGTGGAGGCCAAAAGTTGGTTGTTATCCATACCAAAAGGGAAAATTTTCCAACACATTTGTGCAGAACTATTATGCAAACTAACCTGCTTGTAGACAGGGAGAAGAGAAGTGATCCTTTGGGGGTGAAAACAAAAGATTCCATGTCATTCCAAAATGAACCTCTAGAAAATAACTCAGGCTTTTCAAGACGATCAACATTCTTGTCCACTTTTGACAACTTTACCTCTACAGGATGACCAACAGTCTGGTCTGGTTTAGATAATTTGGGCTCAACAGAACGACCAACAGTCTGGTCCAGTTGAGATAACTTTGGCTTCTCATCAGATAACTTTGGCTCTTCAGCACAACTAACAATCTGGTTCAGTTCAGATGACTTGGGGTCCTCATCTGATAATTTGAGCTCTCCAGCATGACTGACAGTCTGGTCCACTTCAGATAACTTGGGCTCCTTGGAATGGCTAGTCAAATCATCTGACTTTGCACTGCTTTTCCAAAATGGCCACCAACTTCTAATCCAACCAAAGAAAGTAGGACTTTTGCTATGAGTTTCAGCACTTCCACCAGGTCTTTTGTCAACCACAGAATCACCAACCAGCAAAGAATATGGGTTGTGACAAATTTCATCAGCTTCCTTTCTAGTTGGCCTCTCATATTTGTCCTCAGCTATAAATTTTGCAGATTCATCATTTTCAATACGATTGTTTTCAACCCTCGTGTAATCATTTCCAGCAGAGTGATTCTCTGATGTTGTATATTTTCCTGAAATATTAGGACTTACATCCTTTGGCCCAACAATATCACTATCAGGCAATCTTTTAGAGCTCATTTTTAAGAAATCCACCTTAGATTTAGAAACTTCATTATCCTCAGATGGCAGTTGAGTCTCAGAGAATTGTGCGTCAGTCACATCCCCAACCTTCTCTCTACTCCTTTCTTGCAATGAGGCCATTGAAGGCGTCCCATCTGCATCACTAGCCACAGTTTTACCCTCACCGTTTAGCTTTGGAGCTGTTGCATGACCCCTCTCCTCATTCTCTTTTTTGTTTTTTTTTGGTGTACCCCTCTCCTCATTCTCTTTTTTGTTTTTTTTTGGTGTACCCCTCTCCTCATTCTCTTTTTTGTTTTTCTTTGGTGTACCTCTCTCCTCATTCTTAACAGCAGATGTCACTGACGGCCCATCATTGCTCGCAAATGGTTTAGAAGACTCAGAGGGGATCAGACATACACAAAAATTACCATCACCTAAAGACTTGAGCTGTATGTGTGGCATTGAGGAAATAAAGACGGAAAACTTTTTAAATCCATACAAGGATTTATCCAGATGAACATTACATTTTGCCAACTCTGCACGAAGATCTGTAATGGAGATCCCTTTTGGATGTGAACTCACTATATGCCTAACCTGCCTTACAACTGACTTTGGAACTGCAACTGGTGGGTCTGGGGTAGGTTCACATATTTCCACATTTTGTACAGGTGCAGACTGCTCACTAGCTGAGAAGGGATTTTCAAGAGGCATCTTATAGTTTCCATACCATGAACCATAGGGGCCATCAGGAGGATGGTTGAAATGCTTTCCAAAAAGGTCTTCTCCCTTGAGCAGAGAAGGCCATTGCCACATTATAGTTGCTGCACTGCGGAGCACATCAGGAGCCCTTCCTGGGATTGCAAGCAAGATATTGTAATTATTCATTCTTAACCGGTGCAATACGCCAGCGAAGTCTCTATCACCAGAAATCAGAAAGACATGTGCTGGCGGAGGATTTTGAGAAACCCAATACATAAGATCAACAAGAAGAGATCGATCGGCACTATTCTTTCCACCTGCGACAAAGCCATCAAAACATATTATATTTTGAAAAACTAAAATTGTGGATGCAATAGAGGTTACTGAAACATTTAATAAAGACCAGAATACATGAGCTGCAAACCTTTTGCAATGACTAATTAGCTGCATCTCCATCTCAACTACAATGAGTTGATGACTTATCACCAGCATAACAAGAATAAAGTTCATCAACCCTACAACAACACTTTTGGTATCGCTATCAGTGGCAGTTATTTGACAAAGATGCACAAGACAATGGCTCGCATCTTACTCCCTACTGCCACAAG
>JAVHNL010000222.1:0-25000 GCA_031216105.1 Dalbergia cultrata | reverse complement strand
CAACTTTGAAGACAAGTATGAGGAAGTGGATGTGGCATTGGTCATTCCAATCCCAACCATGATCACAGCTAGCCCCTTGGAGTCTGCGTTTGGGCTGCTGGGATCTGATTTGAGGGAAGAGAAGCACAGATCATAGTACTTGGTGTTCTTGCAAGTTCTCTTGATCAAGGTGGTATCTCCATTCACAAGGGTAAAGGGTTGAAGGTGTGCTAGAAAGAGGAGAAATAGCAAGAAGATCTTAGAAGCCATTATGGAGTGTTTGGGTGTTGGTATTTTCTGAATCTGGTTTTTCTTGAGTGTTTTTGAGGGAGAGGTGAAAAGAGAGGGAGAGAGTTAAAAGTATATATCGAAAAGTGAGGCAATAAAAGTCAAGAACCAGAGTTATATGGTTCCTTTTCTTATGATCTTGTTTAGGTCTGCCTTGTCTTTATTTTTGATGGACGAATATTATATTGTATTTTTGTTTTTTCCTGGCTTGTAATGGGACGTGAAAGTCTTGCAACATTCGATGTAGGAAGGGAACGGTGGCATATATAACATTTACATGTAACAGATATTGTTGGTTTCATCAAGAGTCACGTGATGAACTCTGTTCATTAAAGAATCTATTCTATACTGGGACAATATTTTCGGCTGAGGACATGATTTTTCTTGGGGCCAGCCTTAATTATCAAAATGAGTTGTTTTTTTCCTTCTTGTATTTACTAATGCTATGAGAGGGGTTCAGGGCTTTATTTGGAAGGTAGCGAGCTACTCAAGGCCCTTGTTGTCTGATAGCAACAGTGTTAGAGCCCAGAGTCACGGGTCATAAACCAACAAGAATCTAGACTCTCAATCCCATACCTATCAAGCTCTAAAGTTTCCTGTTAGCAATGGGAAAATGCCACAACATTTGAACAAGGCATTGGCCACTGGAAGAAGCTTTAACCACCAATTATTGGGCCCTCCTAGATTTTACAGGTGTAAAAAGCTACAAAATTATTGGGTTTTGGTCCACTTCAAGTCAAATATCCAAATACTAGTCAATAATATCGGCACAAGAAAGTAGTAATCATCTTATGGCAGGTAAGAATATGATTTGATGAGATTTTTACTAGGCTTTCCCAACATAAAGACTTCAAACTTCATTCACTATTTCACACTCAACAATGAAGTATATATATTAGTGTACAACAAAAACACAGTGGCTCAAGAGCATCTTATTCTGTTCTGTACAAATGCATGCGGTTTGGAAGAGATACAATAACTTGCCTACGAAATTTAACGGAAAACCTATGAAAGTATGAACATGTTTTGTTCCAGTGACCACAGCAACATATAAGCTCGCAGATTTTTTTCACACCAAACTCAAAATGATTAACATGAAGAAATTTTATGCAGGCATGCGGATAATACAACGGAGGCTCTCTCCTTTAAGCATGTATTCAAAAGCCTTGTTGATTTCTGAGAATGGTACTTCATGGGTGATAAACTTCTCAAGTTCAAGTTCCTGTCACATTTGAAATAAGTCAGAAGGATAACAAGGAATTCCAATCACAGATAAAACAAATCTCATACCTCTGTTATTATCTCGAGTCTCAAACGATATGTGGATGCATATAAGCTAAAAGCAAGTCACAAATCCAAAACTTAAATAGTATTCCTATTAATGATGAAATCTACAACTAACCTTGTTCATGTACATCTCCACCACTGATGGGAGGTCAGAGCGTGGCTTATAGTTACCAAAGAAAGTACCCTTGAGAGTCTTTTCGTTCAGGAAATTGATAGGATGCGTTTTGAAAGCATCATCTTTGTTTGGCACACCAACAAGTACAGCAACACCCCATCCCTGCAAAGTTATACAGAGGAAGTCACCACGGGAAGAAGGACCTCTCATTTTGCATTAAAGCACTAAAATTAAAACAATGGTAAAATCAAATGCAGCAAAGAATAAGCTTGAGGAACTTTACATCATGCACACATTCAAATGCAGAGATCATGGCACTAAGACTTCCAGTACACTCAACGCTTCGGTCAACACCCCCGCCAGTCATATCAGCAACAACCTGAAGTTAATCAATGAGATTCAAGTTGGTATAAAAGCCATGTATAATTCCAAGACTAGTCAATTTATATAAAGTCACAAACCTCCTGAACGGGCTTGTCATAATCTTTTGGATTCACAAACTCAGTAACTCCAAATTTCATAGCTGTAGACAAGAATAAGCACATTCAAAACAGAATTAGTGCAGAGTTATTTAATATATTTCATGTATCACAGTATCAGGGTCATCAATGGCAAAATAACCGGGCTGCTTATATTTACTATATATAATCAAAGCTATAAAGAGACTTTCTATCTGCTTCTTTCTATCACCTTCAGTAAATCTCCTAGAATTCAAATCAACCCCAATAATCCTGGAAGCACCAGCTAGTCTAGCGCCCTCGGCAGCCTGTTACAAATGTAAAAGCAAAATAGCTTCTATATAACCATTCCAATGACAGATGTACCAAAATTTGCATTTGGGAAGAGAGAAACAACTTACAGCTAGCCCCACAGCTCCCAATCCAAATATAGCTATTGATGAACCTTTGGTTGGTTTTGCAACATTCAATGTAGCACCAAGACCTTCAATAGCAAAACCATTGATATTGTCAACTTAAAGAAAAACTTCTCAAATGATTAGAAGACCAGAATAAAAACTATTGTAACCTGTTGAGATGCCACAACTCAGAACACAGACTTTGTCAAGAGGGGCAGCGGGGTTGATCTTGGCAAGACAGCCAACATGAACTACAGTGTATTCACTGAAGGTGGAGGTTCCAACAAAGTGGTATATTGGCTGTCCATTAATTGAGAACCTTGACTTGCTATCATTGAGCATAACTCCACGGTCAGTGTTAATCCTTAGGAGGTCGCACATGTTACTTTCCTCTGATTTGCAATGCTGACACTCCTTGCACTCCCCTGTGAAGACTGGCAGCACATGATCACCGGGCCTGAGATCAGTCACACCTTCACCAACACTTTCAACAATTCTGAGAGCAAACAGAAGAAGTTGAAGAACATAAGATAAAATTCAATCGGATATACAGATGAAGAAACAACCTATTTGCGTTTCAAATGGAAATTGTGTATACCCTCCTGCTTCATGGCCAAATATACGTGGAAATAGCGGTGTCTGTCCCTGTAAAATATTCAATTTAACAATCTCAGCATGTGTTCAATGCCTCCTGAACTGCTATAGTAACACTTGGCATAGAACCACTAATTACCTTAGCTTCCCAGAAGTACACATCAGTGTGGCAGAGTGAGGTGAACAAGATCTTGAGACGAACCTCATTTGCCTGCGGAGGAGCTACCTCCACTTCCTCTATCACCAGTGGCTTTCCGGCTTCCCATGCCACCGCAGCTGCAATGCAGTTAAATTCAGTTAACCGATTGAAGAAAGTTGTGTTATCAGTTGGATATCCTTTGAACTTCCAAAATGAGAGCTAAATTTTATAGCGAAGGATATTGGCATGGTTTAACAGTAGCAAGTATGTAAGAAAACAAAACAATGAAACACATAATTAGGGGGAAAAAATTGGAAAAAGGAAAACCATAACTAAGATATACAACAGTTACAATTGTAGCAGAATACCTTTGCAGAGTATGACCTTTCCAGCAGTGTTTGACGCCATTTTGTTAGCTTTAGAACTGCCTCGATTGACTTGTTGAATTAATGATCACTCACACAACAAAGACAAAAGCACCCTTTTTTTTTCCTTTTTTTCCAGCTGTGAAGAAATGGGTTGGTGTTGGTGTGATATATATAGTGCACAGTGCATGCATCCAGAGAAGGAGCATCGTCATCTCCGATTTCTGAATTTTTCAGACTTGTATTGTACGAGGAATAGAAACCATGGAATTAGCCGGTTTTTGTTCCCATGACTCACAAGCTTCACAACTGGTGGCGCCTTTGGTCTTCCTATTCCTAGTGGCTGGTTTCTGGTGGTTGAACATTTTGGTGACATAATATAAAAACTCATGATACATCAAATTGCAGTTAGCGCACAACTTTCGAAGTTTCAATCCATAGGAACAAGTTACCAGGTTGTCTTGGAGCACAACCATCTTCCGTCTGGCTGTGTTAACTTGTGTGGCCTAATGCTGTTTTTTAATTTTGAAGTCATACTCTATGACTTCAAATCAAACAGCATGTTGTTATGACTTTATTAAATAACGTAGTTGACCTTGAATAAAGTGAAAGACAACAAACCATAAATTTTAAATGGTGATAGCCGATAAGGATGAATATTACTTGTACATAAAAAATAGATATCAGGAGTGAGTGGATTGGTAGATAAGATACGGTTTTGCATTTTCCCCCCTCTCAATGTCCACTTCTAATATACAGAAAATAATTACAAAATGGCAATATTGCAGGATTACTGTGTACCTCTACATATGAAAGCCTACTTTCGAACAAAAAAAAAAAAAAGGCCAAATGGATAAAAAAATTAAGTTTAAATGTCAAATAGTTGCGTAGCACTTTTAGTGTCCAGTACTATTATCGTACTATCGTGCTAACTCCATAAAAAATGTGGGGCTTTAAGAGACAATTCGCTGTACAAAACTCTTGGAATTCAATTATATTACAGATTTGAATTGAATTCCATAC
Source organism: Dalbergia cultrata (assembly GCA_031216105.1). NCBI lineage: Eukaryota > Viridiplantae > Streptophyta > Magnoliopsida > Fabales > Fabaceae > Dalbergia > Dalbergia cultrata. The sequence goes on along the minus strand of JAVHNL010000222.1, from coordinate 20,354 downwards.
TTTAAAAGCAATTTAAATGAAAGAATTAAAATCAAACCTAAACGGATATGATTTGATATGGAAATTAAATTCTAATAAATAAAAATACTAAAATAATCTTAATTGAATATAATACTAACCTACTAATGAAGAATAAAATAGTAAAAATAATTAAATTAATTTATTTTCAAACTCATTTTAAATCAAGAAAATAAATTTAATCTTTAATTTACTGACTTATTCCAAACATAATAATTAAATTCAATTCTTAACGAATTCAATTAATCTTATTAAAGGTTTCCAAACGCTATGACTGCAACAATCTTTAATTTATCATTGAAGACTGCGATCACAGGGTCACAACAACATAGCAAAATTTGAGTTCACTACATAAATTTACAATCGCCTAAATAACGTATATATCTCTCACATAAATTACAGTTTATGTAGTAATGCAATTGTTACTCTAGTCTAGTCTAGCTCAAGACCAAAATTCCATCTCTGTGAAAGAGGTCACGTTCACAAAATTGAATGACGTTATACGACTACCTAACCTTCAGGTAGATTGTCCGAGATGATCAATTTTCATGTCGCTCTCAGAATTTATCCACCCCTTAATTCATGAATTCGCCATCAGTGCCTCTTAAAGGAAATGGCTTGCCATCAAAAGCTGTGGCTTTTCTTTCTCTTCTTCAATCACCCGAGTTGCATCATCTCTAAGTTCTTGAACCTTTCTATCCCAGATATCATCTACCAGTTTCCAAGTTTCATCGCTAACAACTTGCGTCTGAAGGAGAAAGAAGACAAGGAAAAATTAAAGACCACAAATCAGATGCATAAGAAACTAAGGAAACCCATAAAAACATGGTTACAGCATGTACCCCTGTCGGGCGAGGAGCACCAAAGGTCGAAAATCCAACATTGCCCGGCGCAAATGTAACCCTTCCTGGAAGACTAACCCCATGGATTCCCCATCGTCCAGCATAAATCAGGGCTCCATATTCGTCAACTGGACTCACACTAGGCTAAACAATATCCAGGGAAAAGAATTACCATCACAAGATTACCATTCATTCAACCAAGTAGAGTGATAACATTTTACAAAAAGCCAAAAAATTGTCGTGTGTAGTAGGGCCTGCCATAATGAAATTGTATAAGTTTGTAATGCTTAAGAACTTCAGGGAAAAATGTTAATAATAATAAAGTACTAAATATCTTCTAAATAACAATCATACAATGCGAGAATACGTTGAAATCACTCACTGGTATGCATGCAAAACTTACTCTCTCAGTCTCACTGTTGGATATCACCCATGAAAGCAAGAACATCTTACCCAATTTACAAATCGTAACCTTCAGTAAATGCTCTATGGAAAAGTATATAGGACAACATGCTCTACTTTAACTTTAAGATTTACCTGATCTACACGAGGAGCACTCTTATAAATGTCCCAAATCTCCTCAGCATTGATTTGCCCCTTTTCCAGCAAAATATCTGCAAAGCGAAGTAAGCATGTAGCAATCTTGCCAGGCACTTAGTGAAAAATGATCAATAATAATAATTGAATTATTTTGCAGTAAAACCCAATTCCTGAAAACAGGTCTTAACTAACATGATCTCTTGATCTAAGCTAAATAACTACCGGAACAAAATGTTCATTTTTAACATGCAAATCACAGGCGGACCAAACCTGTGATTGTCTCAACCGCTGAATAGTGTTCTTTTAGCACAGATGAACACTTCTCTGTAGCATAGCGCATATACTCATCTCGGAGTGCTTCAAGCTTCAGTGCAAGCTGTACCAAACTTCAACATAAGTACTGAGACAACTATACTCAAAACACTTCTGTGCAGGGGAAAGAGGGTATATTGAAACAAGACTCAGATTCCACACACATACATTAGGTACAAGATCACTTTGGTTTTTGAAGTATGCTTTCCCAAATGCAGTCATTCCTGTCTGTAGAATTAAAAATTCAGCGCGCCTTGAAGCTTCTAATGTAGCCTTTGCAGAGATCCAACATAAGTTGTCAATCCCAAACATCTCCTCCTCAATTACTCTTGCTACAAACAAATTTAAAATAACAAATAGCTTAATACCCAAATTACTAATCCTAGTTAATCATCTCTGTCACTATCTACAGAAAATCCTATGTATTCTTTCGTTCAAGGGAGCCATTGATCAAAGTACTCTGGTTTTAGTCCCTAATTCATCCTGTCACGCTTTGAAACATATTAATCACGACAAATGCATCAGAGAACTTTGTCTCTTTTGGTTTTCATGACCAAAGTAATCATTTTACATTGGAAGTTCACATGTTGCAACCTACAAAAGTTGTCAGAAGACTCAACCAACCAAGAAGTTTAGGTGTTTGTGTGTGTGTGTGTTTTTTTTCCCCCCTTGTGTGTGTTCTGGTGGGTTGTTGGGTAGGGGGGGAGGACTCAATATGACAATTTAGAGTCACAGTGTCACACAATAAAAATAAATGATTGTAGTTGAAAAAATAAAAACTTAATCTGTATAACAATGATCTAAAAATGATCTCAATGAAGGCCAGATACTATTGGTGTGTCATTTATTCTACGATAATTATTAATGAAGAAACAGAACATGAAATGCTTAAAAAACAATATCTAAACAATGAAGAAAAGCATCAATCAAATCTGATTTCAAACAAGACTTACAACAATTAACATTAAACTCTTAACAACTTACGAGCACAAGCACGGACTATAGAATTTACATAATCCGATTTCCTTGCAAAAACCTGGCCAGCAATCTCAGTATAACGCATATTTGGCTGGCTGTGGATAGAATTTATATCAGTCTGCAAACAATAAATTCATTAAAAACATAGTGACATAGATTACAACAAATGAACTTGGTAGACAAAATAAAGAAAGGTCAGTGACCTCAACAAAAGGGCGGTGTGGTTCAGGATAATAACATGCAAGAACAGCAACAGCTGCTTCTCTATATGCCAATCTCAGTTTTAATTCTTCAGGGATTTCAGCACTATCCTCTTGCCCTGTTTCAAAAGTTCCTTTTTGCTGCAAATCCAGAAGATTCATAAGAGAGCATAAAGCTGCACCAAGATTGCATTAAACACATCATGAGAAAGATTATTGCCCGGCAAAAAAGAAGCAGAGAAACCACCAACCCTTTTTAATGCCTCAAGCAGCTCATCTCGTCCAATGTAATCCAAATCCTTCCGGGCTGTCAAAATTCCAGCTTCATTCCTGTCATTTAATTCATGATATATCAGCCCGTAGTCTAGTGCCAGATTGCCACAGAAATATCAATCAATGATTATTTACAGTATATTTTGCAGCTCTGCCCCAGTAAAATCTTCTGTAAGCTCTGCAATTTCCTTAAGAAGAATCTCCTTTTCCTCCTCTGAGTGAAAGTATTTGTTCCTAGCATGCACCTAGTTTATGCCAAAATTTTTTCTTAAAAAAAACAACAATGAAATACTTCAGGAAGCAAGGATCCCAATTAGTTTCAGTTGATGGAGTTAAATACCTTCAAAATGGCAAGTCTTCCATCTTTCGATGGCAAACCAACTCGAATGATCTTGTCAAAACGACCCTTCCTCAGCAGAGCAGGATCAAGAATATCCAATCTATTTGTAGCACCTATCACAAGCACCTGAAATTTAAGTTTAGTATATCAAATAACACCGTTATGATCCGAAAGCTGATTGAAAGCTTACCTGTGCTGTAGAAACTTTGAATCCATCCATTTCTGTCAGTATCTGAAGTAAGCCTTGTTCCCTTTCAGCACCTCCCTATAATATGTAATTACAAACACAGGTTTCATCAGAAGGATCATTTGAGAACCAAGAAGTGATAAAAACAAGAAGCCGTGTCTTAGCATAGGCAAAATGAAATACAGGGAATGTGATCAAATGTTTACCACCAATCATACATTAGGTATGAATTCATCAAGATAGCATCACAAAAGACCAAAAGGTCTTTTAATGACAATAGGAAAATGTGATAACATATGAAATAGAACTTTAACAATATCAAACTAAACCCAATCATTAATGCTTCAAACAAATAAAATCCAAAGTACTTCACTTTTGTTTTTCTATAATAAGCCTATTAAGAATGTAAAAGTTGTTTGCATCTTACTCCGCCAATATCAGGTCCTCCACGCTTGCTACCTATAGCATCTATCTCATCAATAAAGATGATAGAAGGTGAAAATGATCTTGCACTAGCAAAAAGATCCTTAACACGGGAGGCAGCAACCCCTACAAACATCTGGGAGAAAGCAACTCAAATGAGACAATTTCATTTTAACTTTGAAGTTCCAAATTAATCAAGTGAAACAATAACAATGAAGATAACTCTTATGCATGCAATATTTCATGTTTCGCAGGTATATGCCATCATCTATTTCATTCATTTAGACAAAAGAGCAATGTGGACCATGTGATCCGGATGCCAATTAGTTAGCATACTCCAATCAATGTCATATTGTAACTGTAATCATGATAAAATTTAGAGAAAAACATTTTAGTCCTTCTAAGATGCATGTTTCATCAATTTGGTCCTTCAATACTCAATAGTGATACATCAAAGAGGTCCTTTGATTAAATGAGCCAACTTCATGTTAAAAATTGACATTAAAGGACTGTTTTAATGTATCATTATTGAAGGATCCCACTATTCATACTAGTATCTTTGGAGAACTAAAATGCATGTTTACTCAATTTTGAAATTTTGTATACAGCTCCATTCTACTTCCTGCTAACTTCTATTCAATGCATTTGAACATCTTTGAAGAAGAGGCAGTACCTCTACAAAATCTGTGCCATTCGCTGCAAAAAAAGGCAATCCTGCTTCACCAGCAATGGCTTTAGCTAGTAGAGTTTTACCAGTTCCTGGAGGCCCATGAAGAAGCACACCTTTTGGACAATAAATTCCTTTGTCTTGAAACTCCTCATCATTCTTTAAAATTCGGACAATCTCTTGCAATTCCCTCTTTATATATTCCTGGCCAGCAAAATCATCAAATGTAACACCAGTTCTTTCTTCTGCAGATATAAATTTAGCCCTGAGGGGGAAAACATAATAATTAGATTCCAGTGTAAAGAGAAAGGTTGTTAAATTCTTTTCTGTTACTTTTTATTCAAATAAATTGCATTTAATATTTTCCAACTATATTCAAGTTCAATACATAACTAGTTGTCATGAACCAGTCACCACAAACCCAGATTTCATGTAACATACAAGTTTGCAAAACGTTTAAATATCTAATCTTCATGATGATTCTACAGTTTGAAAATGTAAAAGAAAGAAAAATATTTTTTTCCTTCATATACCTAGGAGAGCAAATATCAGCATAAGAGTTACATATTAAATACTGAAAAAGAAGGCAAATTCAAGATGGATAGCCAGTGTGTATTGCATTGTTGCCAAAGTTTTTTTTCCCCCTTTAAAAAAAAAAGAAGAAGGCAGCAAAAGAACATCATATTTTCCATTCCATCACTCTCAATTGACTTTAATAAAGAACCACCTAACCCAAAAAGGATAGCAGTTTTCTTGAGGCCTAAGTATGGAAAATTCACCCTAGTAAATCATATTTAGGAGTAATGCACCAAAAAAACAAAAAAAATCTTAATTAGGAGTAGAATGACACTCATCAGCTAGCTAACAATTTGCAATAAGCAACATTAATGAAATTTCCAACAAATAAGGAGCAATAGGATAGGAAACAGAAACTTTATCCACTTACCGACTCTTGCCTAGAGATCCAAGTGCTTGGCGTCTGAGTGGCTGCCTAGTTTGTTGGATAGGAGTTCCCAAATCGCAAGGTATCAACTTTGCATATATTGGTCTCATCAAATTATCAATCCACACATAAAATCCAACAGCCAGGGCAAGACGCATTGACCATATGACTGCAGTTGCAACTGTTGTGTATACTTCAGCGGGTACAGTGTCCACATTAATGACATCAACATTTACAATTTGCTGATGCAGCTTTCTCCAAACATCATTCCAACAATCAATTGGCATTCGATCAACCACATGACGCCGGAAAACAATATCCTTATCAGTCCCTGATGTTTTCCCATCTTTGTAATAAGGTAGAATCACTGCAGAAACATTTCAACAAGGGGAAAAAATATATATTCAGCAATGCAATAATTAGAATAATTCAACCAGACTGACCACTTTATGTAGTTGATTAGAAAGCAACAAAAGCATTCTGTATAGCAACCATCAAAATAAAGGTAGTAACTAGCCAGCTAGTTTCACATCAAACATAATAAATTGTGCAGGGAAGAAAAAAGGCCAACCTGATATCGTTTGACCATAATTGGAGTACTCCATAAACTGGACATTGTTAGAGTCTAGAAGTCTCATGAAGTCGCTGAAGTCTATCCTGTGCGAGTTTTCAGGATCACACTCTGTTCCCTTCAGTTTTCCTTGCAACGTCAAGAGAGCTCTGCTCCACGTCGAAGCCATCACAAGCTGCCTCTCTAACTGCACGTTGGCCTTTCTCTCAAACTCTTCCAATTCATTCATCCGTTTCCTTTCGGCCTCCTTCAGTCTCTGCAAATACCCATCACAGTTTTCTCATGAACTCACTAGACATGTGCACCATAGCGTCATAACTAGCAGATAACATCAATACAAGCAAGTTTGAAAAATATATATATGTTGCATTGAATTTACCCGCTGAAATAAACTACCCAAAAAATATGAAACAAAAAAATTCAAACTTTTTCTACAAAATAAAAAAGCCCAATTCTCAGTTTCCAGGATTTGATCGAATTCTTCTTTTTTACTTCAAGGGAAGGAAAGTGATAGGGAATGGGCAAAGCGAACCTCGAATAGCTGAGCAGATTCAGCATCTTCTTCTTGCTCTACTTGGTCGCTGGTAGCCACTGTGTTTGGAAGAGAATTTGAAGCATTGGAAGCACTTACTGTGAGTGTGAGTTTCGGGAGAGCGATGGATATATGAGGGAATGTAGTTCTGAGAAGGCGTTGGGAGAGAGTGGAGGAGCGAGGCAGAGAACGGGGAAAGTGGGTGAAGAGGGGTTTAGGAGGAGGGAACAAGGGTTTTGGGAGCTGAAGCAAATCGCTGGTATTCGCAATTCGATAATTCATGCTTAGCGGCTTGAGAGAGCAGAGAGGAGAGGAGCAGGAAGGGAAGAGCTCCTCTACTTTCTCATCACTTCCTTACTCTTCTGATTTCTGATTATCAGTGTCGTTTTATTATCTGCTTTCTTGCATCTGGAGTTCTTACTTCACGGATTCTTCAGGTGAAGATTACGGCTTTTTTTTTTATCCTTTTTTAAAAGATGAGTGTAATGATATGATCAGAATTTTATTTTTACTGCGATAAATTGAAAACATAGGAAATTTATTTTTAAATTAATTATGACCGTTTCTTAAGTATACTTCCCCTGTTTTTCCTTCTTCTTTTTTGTCCATCTAATTCCTGTGTTTTAATGGTACAAGTTTTAAATCATTTTTTGAATAAATGTAGATAAAATTGACAGCGAATGGACTTTTTTTCCTCTAAAATTGAATAAAATATTTTATTTACTTATTGTAATTGCGAGAGTGCAAATTAAGAATTTTTTTTTAATGGGGTTTAGTGTGCGTGAAAGAAATAAAATGAAACAAAATATATTATGAAAAATATAATAATTTAAATCCAAAAAAAAAAGGTATTTCTATCTGTCCATGAACTAAATATAATGTCATACAAATAATGTACAATCCAACAATAGAAGATGTAATTTGAATTCTATGAAGGATTAAGTAGAATTGTTAGAATATACTGCAAAGGAGCCAAGCTGCCAACATTGTGTGTGCGCGCTCAAGGGTTTCCTCCAACTGCGCCGCAACCAGACCGCTGTAGAACTCAGGAGGAGGAACTAGGCGAAATAGAAATTGCTAATTACAATTATCACAGTCAACCAATCAAAATGAAGTTTACAGCTAAACAGATCCCTTCAAAAATTTTAGATTGAAATTGCAGTTTGACTTATACTCAAGTAATTTCCAGTTTGTTTCTAGAACCACATATACACTCGGGGTATGGATTTTCATAAAAGGACTCTTCAGTCCTAAAACGTGCTCGGCCTTTTACTCCTGGAGGGGAACCTTGTCTTTTCCTTGGAGCTCCTTCCCTATACGTGTAATCATGAAAAATAAGTACTTTTGATCTCGATAACTCACAAAATGAAGTCAACTAGAAGGGAAAAGGGAAGGAACAAGAAATTACAGATCAAACCGGAAGAAAAATAACTACAAAGGAAAAAAGTAGCTACTATATATTAAAGAAAAATGACATCGAAACCAAGTTTAACTTTGACCATCATACGATTCATGTCGATATATAATAAAGTCACAAAGTCAGGAACAAAAAGGAAGGGTAATCTAGTGAGCACAAAACTGCTCGTCTTTATGCTCTATTTGCACAAACATGAGCTAACATTATGCAAGAAAAAGTCACCTGTTCTGGTGCATCTGCCGCACAAGATGTGACAGTTCCGCTCCTTCTTTTAGCTCTCCAGTTTCCAGCTTATCAAAAATTTCAACAAGTCCTTTCCTAAAAATAAAACGAATAAAACAAAAAATTAAAGATAGACAAATCAAAGAATCACGAGTGTGAAAAGGCTTTCTCTTAGTCGTCCAGTTACTAAATCATAAAAAACTAAAAATATTTCTCTACAAAATTAAGTAAAATCCAGAATGAAATAGAAGACGAGTTGAACTTTCAGAGACATTGTCATCTCATCTGGGAAGCACACCAGCCAATGCATAGTTACATGAATTAGAAGAAACCAAAAGAAACAGAGACCAGTGGAATAAAGTGAAAAGAATTTAGAATTAGATCATCTACTGAATCAGCATAATTAGAAAGGGAACAAATTGTTATAAAGAGCGCCAAGGCAAGTTGTTATAATTATGATTTCTTAGTTCAGTACCTGTCTGGATTGATTGTCTTGCGATGACCTAAGAATCTGCGGTGTCCCTCAACAGCTCTTGCCATATTTCCTGAATATGATGGAACAAATACATCACTCTCTACAGAGATTATGTAATCCAGTGCAGCAGTTTGAGATGCATGATTGGTGAAAGCTTTCAGCTCTTCAGGGGTTGCCAGGGATTCCTGTATCATTTATCAATCAATAATCAATTAATCAGGTCAGCATTATATCTCACCAGCAGATTACGTGCCACTGAACTATTTGTTAATGCAATTAGACAAAAAAGTTATTTACAAACCTTAAAGACTAGGCTAGGGAAGCGGTAGGAGAGCTCTGAAAGATGAGTGTTACCACCATAGATCTCCCCTGCTGCAATGTATATTGGCGTTGATGGGGGAAACCCAAGAGCTTGAAGAAAAATGCCCACCTCCTTTGGGGTCAGTGGACAAAATCCTCCAGTTCTCTGCTCTGTTGAATTTATCTTTTTTACTTTCCAATAATTTGTATTCTCCCTAGAAGAATTGAAACAAATTTTCAGAAAAATATTAGTAGAATCATTAAGTACTGTAGATCTAGGTATATTTCAAATACATGGTAGCATTTGCACTAACTATTCTCACCTCAAAATTCTCAGCTCTTCAGATTCTGCATCTGTCAGACCATACGTACAACCAGTAAAAGACAGCATATCTTTTTCATATCTCAGATGAAGGGCAATGTATCTTCCCCCGCGTGATCTCAGCCGATCCACCAACCTCTGTTTTTTCACCGTCATGTATGCTCAGAACCTAATTTACCAGGAAGCCCCATGTAGACCTCTTAAATGCATCAAAAGTGATATGGTAATCCTGGGACTATATGCATCATTTTTCTAGTATGATATACAGAAAATATTGGACTAAACTCACAAGGGTTTGGACCTGACAACTTTTCAGCATTCTAAGTATGTAAACAATTCAAAATTATATAATCCAATACATATAGTACAATATTATTAAGTAGTTGCCAAGTTAGAAAGACCTATGTCAGCCCCTTACTTCCAAATTTTCACACTTGAACTACCAATTTATTTGGCACCTCTCTATGTTCACTCAAATGCTCTAAAATCAAAACTTTCCTTTTTGTCCGCTGGTTCCCACAAGATTTGTAATTATTTTTTCTTTAAAAATGATGAAAGCAATTACAGTCTGAATACTGTCGTCTCTCTTTCTCCTTTTAAAGTCCAACCTGTTTTCCCTTCACTATTTTTCATTTTAGGCACACACTGGAAATGGAAAATTCACATTTCATTTCAAATTGTGTCTTTTCAAATCATTCATCCATGAATGCTTGGGAGTTGGGAATATTTTTTAATTCTCGTGTTTTCACACATGTTCATTTCTTTCATTTTCTCTCTAAACTGTTCCCCTGAAATGCCACAATTTGGCTTCTGTTTAATATAATGCAGAAAAAGAAATCAACATTCAACACACATGAATTGAATCAGTTACTGTCTCTTCAATCTCCATTCCAACATCCACTAAATCCCAGTGTGATGCATCAATAATATTTTTACTAAGTATTTAGAATTCTAGGAATTTTAGCAGGAAAAAAGGTCAAACCTTTCCTAGATCCTCAATGGGAGGAGAAAAACGAAGTGCCTTATACATTGCACGGCATCTCAACCTCTGGACGTCCAGAGGAAGATCATTGTTTGCAAGTCGAGAATCTGATTTTGCAACATGTATCACCTGCGCAATCAAATTGATATTTCTTTAAGATATCCAGTCTATTAAATAAGGCCTATAGCCATAAATTGAATTTAAACGATCATTAGAAGCACAATGAAAACATGTGAAAAACACTTGCTGAGCAAGAGAGTAAATTAGACACCCCCTTCATTGAACATCTGAAATGTGCACCTGCAATAATATTGGCACACAACTATACAATCATTTCTACTATTGTGAGGATGTTGGATGTTTGCTTTGTGTTTTGGCCATAGCCATAAATTAAACTTTTAAGGTCCCAAGCCGTACACCAGCCATAACAAATTTAATTATTTCCCTCACAAACCTTGAAATCATGAATCAAAATCACAAGGTGGCATTTTTATAATTATTTTTGAAAACATATCAAATTAAAATGAACACAGGTTTTCATCATTCCCTTAAGAAAAAAATCTTGAAAAGAGAAAAGAAAATACAAACCAAGTAGTAGTTTTATAATTATTCATGAAAACATATCAATTAAAATGAAAACAGAACCAAACACTAAATTTTCACAGGATCTGATCAGAGATTTTACAGGCAAAACTATGTTTACTGATTATAAATTTTGCAAGGAAGCCTTCTGCATAAAATGAGAACAACCAGACATTTAGTTCATCTAGGAAAAACTTGAGAACCTGATAGTCATTCCATAACCTCTTCATTTCTTCATAGTAACCCACACTAGACCAGGAAGTAAAGTGTTTCCTGGCCCGGGTAGCAGCTTCCAAGTTCTTGGGAAGTTCCTTGACAATCCTGATATCTCCTTTTAGGGATTCAATGAAATGAAGCTCATCAAATATATCTGAAAATACACTGTGTACAGAACCAATAATGAAGATAATATTAGAGAGGGATACTGTTAGAGAACAAGCACCTGAAGGTATTATCAAGGTGTATAAAAGAAAAAAAATACAGGGGCACTAAGGAAATTGTAAATGGGCTAACTAACTAATGCTGATGTGGCTGGTGTGTGTGAGTGAATGCAGTGGCAGACGGGAGTGGTGTGTGTGATCATGTGATACGATGTGATACGGTTAGGTAAAAGGGGAATATTTGTATGGGTGAGGGGAGCTGTCAGAGGTAGGCCGTTATTTGGGTTTTTAGGCTTGGAGGGGGGACTGCTCAGTGTCTCAATTTTGTTCTCTCTTTACTGCATATTTCCTTGTGTATTTCTTCTTCTTCCCTTAGCTGATTTTCATTGGAAATCTGTCTAAGGAGTGCTTATTTTACTCAGTTCTCTTCAGTGATCATTCTATTTCTTTCGTTTCTATCAGATATAATAGGCTAAGTGACCAAATGATACTGTAATACATTATATCCAGAAATACCTTGAGTCTTGCCAGAATGAACGTTTATCCAATTGAGGGATGACTAAAGTTGCATTCATTATATGTGCCACGGCTACCATGTCTGATATCTATAGTAAAAAGATTTTAAGTTTCAAAACAATAGGTGGGACAGCAGTTAATATTTACACATAGCCACTACGCAATCCCAAAGATCACATCAATGCAAACTGAATACCTATAGATAACACAAAACAACACTTGACAGCTTTTCACCATATATCATGCCTTTTATTTAAAGGATGGAATGGAATGAGCTGCTGAAGTCTTGCAGGAGTGACAAAAAAAAGAAGAGGGGGGGGGGTAAAATGTTCACAATTGCCAAAGGGAAAATCATAGAGGGAAAAAGAGACAAGAATAATAAACATCAAATTCCCAGGCTTTGATGCCAAAAGAATTAACCCAAACACCTATTCATATACAAGAAAATTAAACTCTAGAACAATTTCATATGCATCATCACATCCTAAAGTTTTAAACTGTAATATAATGTAATATTTTATTATACATACGATTGTAGGCATAAGAGAATGAATTATCTTTACAAGAGCTGCAAACTTACAAGACATTAAAAGAGAGGAGGAGGTAACTTACACCAGTTCGCATCTGATTTAGTCCACCATTACTTCTCACAGTTAGGTAGCGATCAAATCCTTGGGAACCTAACACAATGAAACATGTCTTAAGAGGAAGGAAGAGAGAAAAGAGTAAATGCACTAAACAATGATATCAAGGCTATGCTCTTGTTGAAAAGACAAACAATTGTAGAGTTGAGGTAGCTACAGAGAAAACGCGGACACAAAAGGACTGAAACTGAAACCGAAACCACGCAAATGAAGAAAATTGAACAAATAAAGCTTAACATTAATAGATGTAAACATATGAAACCTTTGTATTTAGCAGTCGGCCTGACACACGGGTGTAAGCCATGGCTGAAAGGAGAATCCCAAAGTTGCTCATCATATTTGTACACGTTTGATTCGTGCAACTGTAGCAAACAAGGAAAAGCATAAAAACGCATAATGAAGCTTAATATAGCCTACAAAAACATGCTGATATCAAGCATCGGAGGAATATAAAATCTCTACGAAAAACCACTTGCCTTTTTGTCAAAAATTAAAATGATGCCACAGCTGCTAGATTCCTATATGGTACAGTAGCATTATACTTCTGAATGCCAAAATTTGATTAGGTTCTTTTCATTTTAATCTTGATTGTGAGATTCGGAAATGAATTAAGATGACAGCACAAAGCTAGTTCCAGCTAACTACAAAGAATCGGAGTCCAATTACACAAAATCAGGATCAGATTTGGATCTCTGACAGAACAATGAATCAAATCCAAGGATCATCAAATAAAAAAAGACGAACACATGAATTTCTTTCGAACAATTACAACATAACTAAAATATGATTCCATTGAAAAGAACAGAAAGGAGATATGAGAGAACAGAGCGGAACCAGGTGAGATCCAGATCGGAGAGAAGGCGAATGGTGGTGTAGTCGATCTCCATCCTCATCGACGAGGAGGACGTTCTTTGCGTAGAAGAGGAAGAGGAAGAAAGAGAAGGCGAAAATGAAAATTGCGTAGAAAGTGATGGCGCTACCGCATGATTTCCTGGCACGAAATCTAGACGTCAAGATGCTGTTAGGGCCGTGGGAGTACGACCCTCTGCTACTGCTTCCCATATCTCTATCACCTTCGCTTTCCGTTTTTCTTCTTCAGTCACAGCGGGCGCTTAATGCATAGAAGAAGTAATTAACCTGTATCGATATGAATGGAAGTCTGATATAATAAACCTATTTTTTAACTTGAAAATTTTGTAGAACTGTGAGAATTAGATAATTAATTAATCAATCAATTGTTCAACGGCTCAAACAGTAAGAAATAAAATAAAATAATAAATGAAGTTGTGCAATGGGTTGCAATGTCTTCACCTTAATCCTTAAGCCTCAATTTCATGTGCCGAAGTTTTCTGTTTGCCTACGAATAAATGCAATTTCACAGTTTATTAATGTTTCATTGGCAGTGGAGTGAAAGGGGCCGCATGGGAGATTGGAAATTTGGAATCCTATGACTATATTTTACTCCTTTCCTTGTTCCTCTATTTAATATTTGTCGTTCGAATTGATACATCACAAATTTTTTTAATTAATTTTACGTTTTATCTAAATAATTAATTTCAAATTAGAAGTTAAAAAACAGAAAAAAGGAAGAAAAAGATTTTAATGCTTCATGTGAGATGAAAGAAAATAGCATAATCTCAAGTTGAAACATGCTAGGACTAGGATCGAGTTGTGGCAGCCCATCCAAACCAAGAGCCTTACCATGGCATTTCATCGATCAATTTGTTTAAAACCAATAGCTACTAGTTTGAGTAATTTTAGCAAACAAATAGAAATAGAATTTTTGTTTTTGGCATATCAACCAAGTTATTTTATGAGGACAACAAGGATACAAAGATAGGGACATGTGCTTGAAATATTCATCAATAACATTGTCAATACCAAGACTACCTAGAGGAAATAAAAAACAAATGATAATAGTAAAGACCGCCTATGTATATATTATATTAGACTCAATCCAGCCTCTAAAAACTTAGATAAAAGCTCCATAAACCGTATACGTGACATAATAATTTCCTAAAGATTCTTTTCTGATTCAATCAAAAATATTTCTTAAATTATCTATGAGATAACATAGATGTATTTTATCATCTCTTTATATTTTCTATATTGAATTATATCTCTCACTAAATAAGAAATATATCAAATATATACTAAATCCTAGAAATATCTCTCCTATTTAAGTAAGATTATCTTTTGATTTATCTTGGGTTCATCCCACTTTATAAAAGGGGTTCAACACCTAATACAATCTCTTTTATCATTCATTGACTCAAGCATCGGAGAATTGTTACAGGTTTTCGATCCCAATCGCACGGAGATTTTCGATCCCAATCGCACGGAGGTCAGTTACACTTGCAGCCTTACCTCTCCACTTTTAGGGAAGAAAATATTTTATATATATATATAGCATACAAAAATTCAAGCCAAGGTAACTGCATAATGGACGATTATCATATCCATGGCCAAGCATCATCATTTTCTCCTCTTTATCATGGCAGTGATCTCATCTGCACCTCACCATCCACAGTGTTGTGGTATGCACCAAACTGCTTTACCACTAGCGGTATGTTTTTATACATTAATTTGCAAATTATTCGTTATTGTCCTTGATTATTGCTTTTGTTTAGGTGGAAATGTAATGATGGAATACATATACAGGTGCAACGGGTGCACCAGTGCCATTTGATTCTGTTCCAATAGAATCATGGATTGATTTCCATTTCGTTCTGGGTTTTGCTATTGATGCAGACCCATATGGCAACGCCCAAAACGGCAAGTTCTCACCATATTGGACAGAAATACTGACCCCCAATTCTGTTGCAGCCATTAAGGCACGCCACACCAATGTGAAAGTCTTGTGCAGCCTCTCCGGTTGGAGTTTGCACGGCAAGGTAATTCGTTGGTATGACCCAATAGACCCTCATCTATATATATGGGTATCTAATGGTTTCTCATCTCTAAAGTCCTTGGCACTCACTTACTACCTTGATGGCATAGACATTGACTATGAAAATTTCCCAAGACACGGCAACTATACTAATTTCTCTCATTGCGTTGGCCAACTCATCACACTTTTGAAGAACCATAGTGTTATTTCCGTGGCCACTATTGCTCCTTATCATCTCACGGTACAGCCTTATATGGAACTCTATAGTGGTTACAATAAAGTTATTGACTATATTAATCACCAATTTTATACGGATAAATTAGTGTAATGTTGACTCACTTGCAAGATTTTAAGCTTCGGGCCACACAGTTTGATGAGGATAAGTTGCTCCCTAGCTATGAAGTAAATGGAAGGGGCCAAGGAGATGCATTTTTTGAAACTTCGAGTCTACTAGAGAAAAATGGCTTCGACGTTACAGGAATCATGGTCTTGTCAGCTGACGCGGCTCTATCAAACAACCATTACTATGAGAGGAAATCACAAGCTTTTCTACTCAACTCTACTACTACCACTCCATAAATGAATACATGAGACTGAATTACATCATTATACTCTTATTATCGATCAAATCAGCTACGAAAAGTCCCTTATGTAATCACTATTATTAATACTAATACTCAAAATCGTAATCTCCCATCTTAATTATAGGAGGTGAAGGGAGGTGTCAAGGAATTAAGATTTTGTTTGATGTCGTCGGCAATAGCTTCAGCATCCATTTTGACCCCAGCTAAGCCTCTCCTCGCTAGTCCTGCACAGTACAAGCCACGCTCTCCCTTCCAGTGGTTTGGGAATGCATTCTTCGGAAACCCGTTATCATTTAGAGCATATTTGTAATCCTGCAAACCAACGTCAATTCATTAGTGTTTTCAATTAGTTGCGTTTCATCATATGATTACAGCACAATTAATTAACAGCTTCACAGGGGACAAATTAATATGTAGATTTAAAATATGTTGTTAGGACTGCACTTTGCACTTGTAGGGTACGTATATATTATTGTTAAGAACTTAGATTCTCCCCCTTAATTATCTATAAGTCCATACCTTCAGCCATTTATTAGCCATGCTTCTGTAGCCAGTGGCAAACACGATTGCATCAAACTCTTTCTCCGTCTTGTTTCCAAAGATCACCTTGTTGTTCTCAATTTTCATTATATGAGAAGGAATAGCCTGTTGGAAATAAGAAAAAATATTGAGAGTTTCAATTAACCGACGTATTTGAATTGTACAATTTGTTGAATATTTGATTGTAAATATTTTTTTTTTCTGACACGTTATATAATGATAGTACTATTAACTATTATTATTCACCTTGATTGCTCCATCTTTAATCTTTCCAATGGTTCCAACATCAAGAACTGGAGCCCTTCCAGTAGCTTCCTTGAGATAGAATGGACCCTTGGTGGGACGATAAATCCCACACTTGGTTAGATCACCAAATTCAATATTTGCCATAAAAGTGATGACAGTGTCCACAACATCGAGCGGCAAATATTTTAGCATACGCATGCCTTGATGGACCAGCTCTTTGGTGAGGACATGAACCTAAAACGCAAAAACGTTTTTGTTCTCATTAGTCATTTTAACCTAAACATATATATAACAAATACTAAATTAAACATAACTGATTTCGATCCAAATTCAATTTAGACTCTGCGAAAAAAAAAAATTCAACTTAGACAAAACAACAATAAATTCAAACTTAAACAATAGATTCTTAATAATTCCATCCATAGTTTTTTAATTCCATATATATTAAGAGTCGAGTCGTCACATTCTTGGAAGATGATACGTAAAATATTATTATTACTAAACCAGAAACAAAACAAAGATTAATGGTAATTTGTGATAGAAAAAAAAAAAGGTATGCGATTTGTTTTTTCCATAAAATGGAAAGGGAAAATTGCAGGTAAAAATAATTTCCAAGAGGGGTAAAAAATGTCTCTGGTTTATTTGTGTTTATTTGCTAAAACATGAAAAATAACCCATGCTGACTCTCATTCTTTGGTAACGTATACCATAACTTAGTCCGGAGTTATATATATTACAAAATTAATTACCGGGTTTCTGATGACAATGGAAGTGTTTGCACCCCAATTGTGAAGGTCATAAGCAATCTCCATCCCAGAGTTACCGCATCCGACAACCAAAACCTCTTTGGATTCATATTTTGACCCAGACTTGTAGTGTTTTGAGTGCACTGTCTGGCCCTTAAAGCTGTCTAGCCCAGGCAAATCAGGAATATGACCTTCACTGTTCTCACCTGTGGCTACCACAAGAAACTTGGCACCGTAAACTTCCACCTTGTCCTGTTGAAGAGCACTGTTCTTTGCTTCAATCCTCCACTTGTTGTTAACTCCATCGTACACTGCAGATTCAACCACACGACAGTAACGAGGGCTGATGGCAAAATGTGCAACATATTTGTCTAGGTACTCAATAAAATCAGCTTTGGTGAGGAATGTTGGTGCTGAGGGTGGGTGAGGCATGAAGGGCAAATAGCAAAACTCTTTAGCCAGATGGAGGTTTAGACGATCATAAGCATTTTTTCTCCAAAGAGAAGCATTACAGTCATCTTTCTCAAGTACTATATGAGAGATAGAGTATTGCTTAAGGCATGCTGAAATTGCAAGGCCTGAAGGACCAGCACCTACAATAACCACTGTGGCTTCCTCCATAATGTTTTGTTAGTGACAGGGAACGTAAACTAGTGAGGCGTAACTACTTAGTAATAGTGTAGAGTGTCTTTTGATCGAGTTGCACGAATTAAAAAAAAGGCTTGAAGGTTTTATATACCCACACTGGACATGGAAAAGCCGTGTCTTAGTTCATGAACGAAACGATACAACGTTTGTGCATTTTGAGTAAGATTTGTTTCTGGATATTCTGTATTAAAAGGGTTTCTACTTTCTAAATGGCCACCCCTAAATGTCCACCTCCACTTGCACCTAATACAAAATATTATAAATCAAGATGTAAAATGTTGTAAACTAAGATGTAAAATGTTGTAAATCAATTGGTTTACAACTTTTTGTAAATTGGTTTACAACATTTTGTATGTGGTTTACAACTTTTTGTTCACAGGTTTACAACATTTTAGAGGTGGACATTTATATGCGGATGTGTATCACTCCTCTTAACAATATTGGAGAAGAGTTGCCATTGGTACGTTTTCATTGTCAGCATCTGGACTATGATGCTGAATACAGATGATTTAATTCGTTAAGTATAGAGAAGTGTTATCTTAACACCCAAAAGTGAGTGTCTGAAATAGACACCCACTTTTTAACCGTTGGATGTGATGAATGTTAAGAATAAGTGGGGACATTCATCACATTCAATGGTTATAAAGTGGGTGTCTGTTTCAGACACCCACTTTTAGGTGTTAAAATAGTTTTTCTCTTATGTATATATCATTGGAAATAAGTATTGTACTTGACAGATAAAACAGTACATATTCATGCCCTTTTTTAACATTAAGAATTCATTTAATATTATTAAAAGTGGTGTTAGATGTATAACAAATATACACCACATACTTTATCACGATTGGATTTGATGAATGAGTAGGATGAATGGGGATCACACATTACATTCAATGGTGGTAAGGTGTGTAGTGTATATTTGTTGTGTAATTTAGTTGTATACCAAATATTATTCTATTATTAATTTTGATATTACTTTTCCATGTTAATGCATGAATATTCATTTTTGGGAAAAAATAATTTTGATAATTTTGAGAAAATAATATTAAAATTTATAGTATGATAAAATTAAGAAATTAACGTCTCATTTAATGCATACTTATCCCCTGATTTACTATAAAGTCAAATTATGATTTTGTAATTGAAAGTAAAGATGAAAAATCCTAATAAAGATAATTAACTTCTATGACTTTATTTATAACTATTTTTCTTATTACCAAAAATTTTAATTAAAAAATATTTTTGGTAAGAGAATTCAAAAGATGAAAAAGATATATATTTTGATAAAAATAATATTTTTAAAAAATATTTTGAATTCATTATTTTGATAGGAAAATTATTTTTAAAAAATTCTAATTAAATTTTCTAATATGTTGGTGCAAATTCTTTTAATACAAAATATTAGCACATATATATCAGAAGCTATAATTTATTAGGAATATATGTTCAAAATTCTTTCTATTAAAAATATAATTAAAGAAAATACATAAAGATATTTTTCATAAGTTATAATTTTTAATGTATAAAAAATATTTAAAAATAAAAAAAATATTTTAATAATATATGTAGTAATCTAACATAAATTAATTTTACATTCAAATATAAAACAAAATTTGCTTTCAAAAAAATTATAAAGATATTTTGAAAAAAAAATCCGAAAACTCATCTAAATCAACCTATAATCTCTATGTAAACTCTCACTGAAGTTGTGACCTTGAGTTGCATAAACTTGTTAATATATATTCACTAATTTATTACTCGTGTGATTCATGGGATGATAATAGTAAAAAATAAATATAAATATTAAATCTGTGTACATGCTTTTAAAAAATTATACCCTATACATATTTATGCAATAAAAAAGTTATTGCGTTCTCCAAAATAAATATATGATTTCTATAAAATACAATATAAAATAAATAATTAGAAAAAGTGGACTATAAAATAAATAAGTAAGTTGTTCAATATCATTCATGTAGCATAGATATTATGAAAAAAAGAAAACTATGATAATCAACATTACAATGATAATAA